>JAPMOQ010050981.1:2621938-2659179 GCA_026543055.1 Argiope trifasciata
ATTTCGGACCCCCCGGGGGGTCCGAAATGAAGATGAGAGACTGCAGGTATGGTGGTTGGATCTCTCCAACCCAGTGGGTACAATAATACGGCGGTACTGATCCTCCCATCAATGAAGTGACGTACACCCTACCGGGAGGGTTTTACCGTGGCCGGTGGTAGCCATTAGGACTCAACAACAGTTCCCACCGGTGTTGTTGTTGCTGAGGTCCGGTCATTCAGTTTTGAGAGGTTAATCCTTATGCCTTCGAGCTGGTCGTAGGTCAGTAATATGACTTATCATATTACGAAGAATACAATTATCATAAGTACATAAAAAAATTAAGTATGTGGGTGTGTTGACAGCCTAGCCTAAGTCCATAATTTAGAGATAGGAGAGTAGGGAGACAACACCTCTCACAGACAATTTGAGATGGTTCTGCAAAGACATTTCTGTTTATTTTCTCTATTTTTCTGAAATTTAAGTATATAAGTTTATTTTCTCATCTACATTTGAGATTATTTGAAATCAAGTATTCACAAGTGAGCCTAGAAATTTTTACCTGATATATTATCTAAATAAATTATAGCAAACATTTATTTGCATGAATAATATTTCATAAGATGTTAATATTCAATCATTTTTATTAACATCCTCTTGAGGCATAATGTCATGCCATGCGATGAAAATATATCGATGATATTTTAAAATAGCAGATGCTTAAATATAATCTATTAAAACTTTATTTCTATTTATTTATTGATATATAATATTTCTTTGCAGAAATTTGCAGTAGACCATTTTATGATGGTTCAGTATATTCAATCCACACTCCGCACTATTGAATACCGAATTCTGGAAGTGGAGAGCAATATATTATAGTAGAAATTCAATATCACGAAAGAGTTAATCTTCTTAGGAACAAGTCTGATTCATTGATAATCTATGGATATTGAGAGTGCGATAAATCACTGAAATACATCACAATTAAAGTTACCAGACACTTCGACAGTTCAGATTCTATCAAGTTCAAATTTGTCCCAGATAATTCGATTAATTCATTTTATTTGAATATTATATAATAAATCATAAAAGATAAATATTGTTAAAAAATAAATATTGTTAAAAAATAAATATTGTATGCTGAGAAATTACATTATCCAGGATATTTTGCTATATAGATACAAAAATGCCGAAATATTCACTGTCATTCTTTTGAATATTATTAAATACAACCCATATTAATCCACTAACTACTTAAAAATATTTGCAGCATTTAATTTCAGTTCAATCTCTAAAACATAAAGTCGTGATAATAATTTTGTTTTAAGTTTCAAATTGTGACATTGAAACTATGCTTTTCCAGTAAAATTCAACCTATTCACTTTATTTTATAGATGTACCTTCCTATTAGAGTCAATTCCAGAAACAGATTTAAAATTCTGGGAAATCTGGTTCAAACTCCCCGTTTTTTTAATCTTCTGAGAATATGATAATGTTTTGGCTTAAGAGTTTCGGAGCCACAAATTGTGTAGAAATTGTGATTCTGTTGAAGCCTTCAAAATTAGAAGGCTACATATTGGTTATTTATCCCTTTTTTATTTTGCAATCGGCTAGTATAGATTTTGCGATACCTATAGTATTCTAATATAGTTTTATTTTATAGTCGTTTTTCACTGTATTAACTTCGAATTATCTATCACTTGCCGTTGTTGTATTTCCCTTAAAAATCAACGTGATATTACCTAACTCGAGCAACATTTAAAAAAAATAAACCAAAAAAGTTAAAATGTGTTTTATTCCATAAAGATTGCTGTTTGAGGGATAATTCCAATTAATTAAAATAGGGTTATTAGAAAATAATGCAGAAGGATCTCATATTTGTTGATTCATCGTCAACTAGAGTTACAACTTGATTTTTAAATTATACATTCCCTGAATTATTAATAATTGTCTTAATTTAAGTCATTAACCAGTTTAAGCCGATTTGAAACAATCACTGTACTTATCTCTCATATATGTATATAAAAGAGAAGTACCGTTATTGTTTCAAACCAGTTTAAACTGGTAATGACTTAAATTAATATAAATAATAGCTTAAAAATAATAATTTTCTCATATTGTAACTTGAAATTTGCGATAGTCGATTTCTTTCTTTTTTTTGTAGTAATCCGTTCCAATTTTCAATTCCTAATGTAGATAATAAGCAAACTTTTTCTTCCTTATATTTTAACAATAGAAGAAAATTGCGTTATTAGGTATTTGAAGAGACAAAGAAGATGGTATGAATTTCATTTCAATAAGGAAATTTATTTTTGAAAATTACACAAGAAAATGTATATTTAAAAAATTAACAGAATTCAAGAAAAATTTACATAACATATAAATTTTAATAATTCAAATGATTAGATCGCTTATTTTGAAATGATATAAAAATTTATTTTGACTATTGAAGCTTTCTGGAATTACAGTAAAAAAAAATTTTGAAATCTTGCGAGATTAAAATCAAGAAAATTCCCATTGGAAATTATAAGCTTTTTTCTTCAAATATACAATCAACATATTTGTTAGCTCCCGATTAAACAGTGTATCCAGAGCTTTGATATACATACTTTTTGAGCAGATTGTGCATAAACTACATTCACTCAAATTCACAATCCTTGCACAAATAAGTTAAAGATGAGAATTTTGCAATATGTGTTGTTGGTGGCTGAACAGTGGAAGAGGTTATTGCAACTGACTGAGCACTAGGTTGCCGTTTACGGTTGAAACTGAACAAGTGGGATATCATTGGCGGTTGGATGCAATACAAGTAAGGTATAGTTGGCGATTGAAACGTAGAACTAGGTATGACTGGGGGTTGGATCTTAAAAGTTGATGTCATTGGTGGTAGGCGATAGAAAAGGTCACTGTTTGGGATTTTCTCAGCGGATATCCTAGACAGTTCTTAGGAGAGAGAAAATGGTATACTGGCGTGAATTTTGAAATTGAATACAAAAGACGATGAATATAACAATAATAATATGACAGTAAGCAGACAATGTGCTTTGCATTTGCTAATCAGCAACTAAAAAGCATTGTGGGGGAAATACTACTTTATTTCTCCACGTTACTTCTAAAATACCAGGAAGTTTCAGATTTTCCACTTACCGTTCAGATCTCTTTAAAATATCGTGAATACTCTGATTATTGCTTAAAAAATCTGAATGTTTTAGTTATCATAAATTATGTGTTTAATCTAAACAAATGATAGAAAAACAAATGGAAGTGCTATTCCCGAACCATTCCTCCCTATTTCATATAAAAATGTTATTTTCTTTAACCAGGGTAAAAACTATTAATTGAACTGTTTTGAACAAAATTGCTATGAATGCTCAGATATTTAGTTTCGGATATCATTGGTGGGCCGACTAACTCATACATCTATCCATCCATTCCTTATCCACCATCGCGTTTTTCTTTCCATTGGTCAAGAGAGTTTTTTCCCCCATTTTTCATAAAATCTGAAAAAGATAAATACGCAATTTCATTCTTTTTTTCGCTTGCTTAAATTTGGAAACAGTGCTAATTTTAATAATCATACCGTATGTTTAATTTCACATTTGTTTATTGCAGGGTCTTTAAGCTGTGACAATACGTACGTACAGAAAAATTATTAACTCATATACAAAATTAGTTCCTAATTTAAAAGCATATGTTCAAATATTTAATCTGTTCACCAAGTTTCTCCATTTAACCCTTTAGCTGCCATGGTTAGCATTAGAAGCCATCTCCGAATGGCTTTCAAGAAGAATGGTTTGTAAATCTTTACAAAATCTTTAACACATTTGCTGCCAATGATGCACTTGTGTTACAAATAATAGGTAATTGTACCAAACCATCTATGTTATTAGATGATACTTTCTCTACTATAGTTACAAGATAGCAAAGAAGTAGTCATGTAATTAGATAGATGGTCCTGATATCAGTCGTGGGTTATGGCAATGAAAGTGTTAAGGATTAAACACCAAATTCTATTTGCTCTATTCAAATTGTTTCTGATTTGTGTTCACCAACAGACGGACAAATAGAATTGAAAAAAATGCGATTTTCTGAAACAGGAAAGCTTAAAATGCAGAACTTTATCCATATTTTCTTATTACAAAATTCCTCACAAAATTCTTCTTTCAAGAGAAAAAAATGTTTTATTCTTTATTGATTTTATTAAATAAATTAAAAATTATTTTAATTAATTCCGTTCATGTTTTATTTAAATGCCTTAGACCACGGGCGACAAAATATGAAAAATTCAAAACGATTGGAATAATAATTTAAATTTGGATCCTAAGTAAGGAATTATGCCATTATTTGCCAATGAGGGACTATTTTATGGGTCCTTCGGGATTTCATCTGGAATATTTTCATAAAATCACGTTTTTCTTCCGTGTCAGTTTTCGTAAAAAAAGGGAGATTGACCTAGATATAAAGGAAAAAAAAGCGTAAATGAATTACGTTTTTTTCTCGACATAAATTACTTAATATTAAGCAAAAATGTTATTTTCCTTATGAATACTGAAGGGAAGTTTTTTTTTCATGCTCTGTGTTGGGTTTTAAATGTATCCATTTATTTTTTATTTGGTCTGCCTTTTAGAAACGTAACGTAGAACATAATGAACTGATGTAGTTGAACATTAGAAAAGAGGTAATTGACGAAGTAATTATAATTTTCTATGGCTTTTTATTTATAAGCAAAACAGTGAATTCCAATATGTTTTGGAAAATATTTTACAGAAGAGAGGCAAATAAAATTATTGTTATATAATTACATTTATAATTCATTTTCAACATTGGGATTTATTTTTAAAATTTTACTTTCAATAATTTTTCCTATTTTTTAAAGTTCATGATCTTTGAATGTGCCAATGTAATAGTTAGCTTTATTCATATTCAAAATAAAATATTTTGAATTGTATAAAGCATCATTTCTTTAACTGTTAAATGTTTAGTCATTTTTCCTCATATTTTAATCATGACGATATACTTCTTAATAGATGTAGAGCCTTTAAATTATTGCAGATGCTACAGTTTATACAGCATATTATCCTAAAACACTAACGATGTATACAGCAGGAACTGTATACATTAAAGAATATTTAGAGATATCCCAAAATATCTAGTTAAGATACATTATTCTAGCAGGAACAGATGCCCGAAATAAATAGATTTTATTTTAAAACAGAATGATTTTGAGCAAAAAAAAAAGCATTTATTTTTTTAATAAAGATATGAACAACAGAAAAAATAGTTGAAGAATAAAGGTAAAGATAAATGGTATAATTTTTTTTAAATATTAAATACTAAAAAGGGTGGTCTCTAACAAAAAAGTACAATAAATTGCACTCTATCATGCTGACCATTGCTGTATGGCCAACTCTTTCTATACGAGAAGTAGATGTCAAGCTAACACGCCTCCGTATAGGACCAACTCACTGATCATAGACATAGAACATCATCATAAACATCTCATCTTAGGCGAAAAGACCCCATTTTGTCATACGTGTCACGTTGATCTCAGCAGCAAGCAAATTTTAATTGAATGCCCTTCTTATAATCCCTATAGTGATAGGTTTTTCAATATATCATGCTTAATTCTAACTGACCTTGTGGATGAGAATCACCACCCAAATATTTTTAAAAACTTATCTACCTTTTTACTTGCATATAACTGTTTGCCAATGATACATTATGGAGTTGCATCAATTTATACACACTTTTACTTCGTTTCAAAATTGTTTTTGTTTTGTGATTTTAAACTTTATCAGTTGATTGCTACATCTTTTATGTTATGCATTTTATCTCAGTTGGTATTTGTTTATAGTTCATTTAATGTGCTTTTAAATGAAATCATATCACTGGCGCAGAAAGGCCTCACATGGTCCTTGTGCCAATAAACCGCACATACTAACCTTCCAACCTAACAAAAAATAAAATTTACAGCAGCAGGATATTCATATGCGTATTTTAATAAAATCATCTGTCAAGTTTCCCTACATTTCCAACAAAAAATGACAATATACTACTAAATGTCAAGGAACTTTTATCGATAGTGCACAAAATGTGGCACAGAAGGAATTTAATCATGTCAAATTTGATGATAGTGACAACATTGAAACCAGTTCTCCTTGTAAGACATAATTAGGGGTTAGGTAATAGAGAGGTTTGATAAAATGAATACTACTTGAATTGCATTTACTTATTAAGAATTGGAGGAATATTGGTAGGACAATCCAAAATACTGTTTTTCATAAAACTGTTTTCAAGATGTCTTCAGTAATTATTTTATGGCAATGCTTGTTTGTGTAAACTATTACATAGAATATATGGTAAGGTATAGGGTGTGCTTAGTGGAGATACTTTATCTCATTGTTATGATCTATAACGATAAGATAAATTCTGTCTCAAAGTATGGCGAATATATTTGTATAGTATATAGACAGTTTCCTTCTTTCACATTTATCTGTGATGAGCAAAAAATGCTAATGAAGTACTGATGAGAACATTGGAATAGACTAATGATGTTGCTACAAACGTTGAAGAATTCCTTTCCAATATGATTAGAAAAATGTTGTGAGAAATGTCACTCCATTCAGAATTATGTAGAGACTTTTCTTGAGAAATTTAATTTTGGAGCCATGTGAAAAATAATTTTTTAATAATACAGATTTTTGTCGCAACGTAAAGGTCACAAAAATACAACCCTGATATTTAAAATACACAAATAAATTTAATCACACCATTGTTCAGTAACCATTCCTTTCACGTCAATTCCGTATTCAAAGCTTATTGGAGTTATCAACAGTATTTTGAAAATGCAGTAACAAGTCATATTATACATGCGATTTAAATAGAATCCTCGTGTTTTCATCACAAACACGGTCATTTAGCAATGCAGCAAAAGCGATGCTATCATAATCTTCTAGGAGATTTATATTTGTAACTATCTAAGCTATTTTTATATCCTAATCCTTTTAGAATAGGTGAATACACCTCGAAATGCTGGTAGGATAATGCAGAATTTGGAAATGACCATTTTAGTTGTCTCTAATGGGAGATTTAATCTAATTACTATGCTCAGAAAAGAAAAAAATCTTCGGAGAAAAATCAAAGTGATCATCAGTAAGTAAAAAGGGCAAACTGTAATGAAAAGCATGCAATGGATATCAAATCTGATTTCTTATTTAGATTTTATTTTGCTTGCAAATTGCCGCATATTATTGATCTCAAAGCTATTCGATTGCTGGAACATTGAGTTATTTTACACTTAAAAGAAATAATCAAAACCAATATAATTAGCAGTAATTGCATCAAATCAAATTATAATATATGAATATGCTGTTGCTATTGTTACTTATAGCACTTTCAATACAGATCTGAGTCGCGGACAGATATATCAGTGATTTCAGATCAGTGAGCGTCTCTTGTTTTGTCAGTCACACCAACTAGGACCTAGAGAACGACTTAGCTACTTCATGCGTCACATTTGCTTGCATAACCACTTTTTACAGGAGGGCACAATCACACACAGATTGAACACAGAAGAACTATCATTCCCAAATAGGGTCTTGAACCCGGAATGGCCAGGTCACGGGGAAGTTCCTCATCCATGCCATATATGAATATAATATGTATATGAAGAGGAAAAGCAAACATTTTGAAAAAAAAATGCGCAATCATATGCTAATTCATAAAAAAATATGGACACCATTTAGCAGGAAAATAAAATTCATTTTTTATTCACAATGTGGGAAAAGGTTCATCAAGGGGTCAAGATTTAAACTTCTTTTTCTCAATTTTCTTCCCTACACGACCCATGTAAATTAAAAATCAAGTTTTAATAATTTCCGCATTTTTTACTTACTATAATTATCCAGCTTACTTTTTATTAAATCTGCACATGAAGATGAATTTATAGATGGTAAATGAAAATGTATATATATTTGATACTAAGGGAAATGAAATGGATGAAGAGCTGAATGACTAGTTGTTGTTGGTAAAAATATGTGAATCTCATGCAGCCATACTACTATTAACTTATTGTGAATTATTCCAGCCAAACACTATATCTCCCGGTAGTATGTCGTTGATCTGCAAATCGATGCAATTGGGTCTAGTGTTTGAAATTTCGAATCCTCGCGGGGACAGACGATTAATGCTGGGGGACTGATGTTCTAAATTGAGGTTATATTCCCTTAAATGTATATTGTGAATAAAGGCTGCTATCATGCAATTCATCCATTCACAATTTCTGCAACATAAATTTGTGGACCTGAAATCCATCCACTTTCCATCCTTATTTTAATCACTTATTTTTGAGATGCCCTGTATGTGCATTTTTCATATAGATGAGTAGGCTAAAGATTTTCGAAAAAGTTGAATATAAAATTAAATTTTGATATTTCCTTAAAGTATTTGAAAATAAAGCACAGTAATGTAATTTAACTATTGGTCAGAAATCAAATACTTGAAGTCATTGGTACAATATAATGTGTTCATTATAAAATGATAAAAATAGTATACCAATTTCAATAATTAATATCTTAAAATAAAATAGTGGTTTAATTTTTGCCGACTTTCGAATATTAATTGAAATTAACTGTTAGGGTAAGGGCTGATTTGTTAAATACTTGTGCATATACCTTTTATTATTAATTCTTATTTTCAAATCTTCAAAAGAAGAGCGAAAAAGGCTTATTTTTGATGTATCTGATATATCTACATTATTTCGTAAAAAAGCATGTATGTTTTGTAGAGAATATTAATTTTATTCAAAAATTGTAATATCTCCAGATTGAATTATTATTACAGTGGAAATTTTATATTCATCAAGCACCGAAGTAGATTTGTTACACTTTGGGAAAATGTAATACCTAAATCAACTTAAAATTCCACCAATTTTAAACAGAATCTAGTTATGTTTTCAAACGATATGAGCAACTAATGTGTGAACTCTGTACTTAAAAAATAGATAAAAGGATTTTATCGTCAGTTATTTATAATTATACTTATTTCGTTATAAAAGTATAACGTAGAACTTAAGTAGCTTAGTATCTCTAATTTTGTCAATTATCACAAGCATCGATACTTGCCAATGCATTTCGAACATTTATAAACTTGTTAATTTTTATGTTAAAAAATTCACATGAAAATGAGAAGCTAAGAAATATGTTGGATTTTAATTTTAATAATTTACATATTTAAATATTTCGAAACAGAATTTCATTCATTAATTCTCAACATTTTTTTATTTGCCTCCCAGTTTTCGATCGCAATTTTCCCCGCTGGCCAAGCAATACAATGTATACAACAATAAAGTATATTGAATTTTGTTTTTGTATCATTTTAACTGACTTCCAAAACAAGAGTAAAAGCGAGCCAAAGTTGACGAGGAATCATATCCGGCATTTTGACAAGCGGGCTGTGAACAGATGAAGCGAATGAAGGGAGGGGGGGGGGAGATTTAAATATTACATTTAAAAAAAATGCCAAACAGGGACATAACGTTAAAAGAATATGAAAGTAGAAAAATTCGTTAATGAAAACACTAACCTAGACAGGGTGATCTACATTTAAATACCGTGAAACATTTTTTAGAATAATAAAAGAAATAAAACAAAAGCATGATTTAAAAAAAAAAGAAAAAAATGTCTTTGGAAGAGAATCATCACGACTGATGCCGTCTGTAGCACGCACAGGGCAAATGCTTACTCTTAGGCAAAAGTAAAATGTTCAATAACACAAGTTTCAAATTCAGCCAGTTTCATTCGAATCGGCCCTTCTATCGCTATTCAAAATATCGTGAATGTGTGTACTGAGTACGTTTTCGTGTTAATTGCAATTCACCATATTAAATATTAACGAGAGCAAATTTATTCATATTCATTGATAAAATTTTAAGCGGAAGTAATCACTTACTTCCGCTTAGCATTATATGATTGTCAAGCATCAATAAGTACACAGACGTGGTTCCAAAAAAAAATGTTCTCATGAATGCTTAAATTTTGGGTTTATCGGTACTAAAGTAAATGAAGTCTCATGTGTATCATTTGCTCAAATATGTTGGCCGCAGATAGCATTAAACCTTATAAACTTAAATGACATTTGGAAACGCTTCATAGCCAATACATAAAAAACAGAGAAGTCCTTGAATCAAAATTAAAATCGTATAAAAATCAAAAATCATTTTAAAAGAAAGTTTGTCTATGAATAAAAAAGCTTTAATTGCATCTTACAAAGTTTCATATAAAAATCAGATGCAAAAAACTTGACATCATTGGTGATGAACTTATTTTGAGAACAACAATTGATATTGCAGAAACTATGTTTGAAGATAATTTTTCAAAACAATTGCAATCCATACTCTTTCAAACGATACTGTTGTTAATCGAATTACTGATATGGCTGAAGAGGTACTGTGTCGGTTTATCTAGATAATGCATGACAAAGTGTTTTCATTACCGCTTAATGAAGTAACAGATAGTAATAAAGATGCTCATTTAATTTTTATGCTCGATTTTGAGATATATGTCAGTAGTAGAAGAACTACTTTTGTGCAAACTAATAGAGCTCAAAATAACAGAGTTCGCATTATTTGCTATTTTAAATGATTTTATATAGAATGGAAAAACTGAGTCAGAATATGCACGGATAGTGCTCGTTCAATGTCTGGAAGATTCCAAGGCATACATGCCTTTGTGAAACAAAAATCAACTCTGTGCGTCTGGACACTCTGCTTGATCCACAGACAAAGTTTGGCTTCGAAGGAAACGAGTCCTGATCTGAATATTGTGTTAACTACGGTTGTAACAATAGAAAATTATATAAAAATGAGACCTCTGAAATGGAGAATATTTTCAGCACTTTGTAAAGACATGGGTATGGCACATTTGTTGTTACTATTTTTTTTTTTTTTTGAGAGGCAAGGTGGTTTTTCACGTGGAAAATTTTTTCAACCTTTTTTATGAATTAAGAGAAGAAATAGCTTGTCATTTTCATAGAAAAAGAAAACAGACCGGAAGCCGAGAATTCTCGCAACGTTTTATTTGTGATGAAATTGAGCTACTTAGTCGGCATATTCGAGAAATTAAATAACATGAATCTTCACTTCAAGAATCAAATACCCATATGTTGGATACGAGTGATAAATTTAATGCATTTTTGTAGAAAATCGGAATTGTGAAACACAAATTTAAAGCAAAAAAAAAACGAACATTGTTTCCAAATGTGAATAATTGTACTAAAACTTACAAGGCTAAAGAAGAATATGTAAAAGTTGTTTTTGTAACCATTGAAAATCATTAAATCATTTAGCCAAGATGGCAAATAATTATAAAAAACATTTTCTTGCTCTCGACATATTGATAGCAAGTTCCAAGTTGTTTCAGAAATATATTTCATAAGAATCCCGAAGAACCCTTAATTGATAAGGAAGAAAAATTTACAGACGTCACGACAAGTGGAGAAACTAAAAGACAATTTGTAGTAATTCATTATTTGAATTTGGGGTAGGAGTAGAAGAAGATTTTTCTAAATTAAAAACAAGAGCATTTCGCAATCTATTACTATTTTTAACAACCTGTCCTTTTAAATTTGGATTATCTGCTGTGGCTTCTTTGAAGAGAAAATATAAATATCGACTAAATATCAAAACAGACCTGAGAGTGGCTATTTCTAATACTAAGCTATCCTTCGAAAAACATTGCTCTGCAAGGTAGGCCCAAGGATGTCACTAATAATTAAATTGATTTTTTTTATTAAGTATGTTTTGATTTTCGAAGTTGATTTACTTTAATAAGTTATTAGATATCTTGAAATATCTTTGTTTTCTATGCGTATGTGGGCTTTCCTTTCAGTCAGTTAATCATTTTTTAAATAATATTTTCTCTTGGATATTCACCCGCCTACCCTCTAGAGTGTTCGCACCCCAGAGGTTGAGAATCTCTGGATTAGTTGATTTTTAATACAAGTTTCAGATTATAATAGCAATCTTAATATTTTAAATTCAAATTGCTAATAAATAAGATTTGTTGCTGTTTTTTAAAATTTATATATATCAACATCCTCAAAGCAGCACTGAGATTAGTTTGGGATGGACTTGGACGGATGTTGTAGTCATCTCTAAGTAGTCAAAAGATTAGAACAGCACTTGAGCAACACTACCCCTCAGTCTGACAGCTGGGAAGTATTACCACAGTGGAATACGCTCATGATGCCTATTCGCTAGGTGGTTTTTCGGATCTCTAACATGAAACTATCCGGTCCCGAATTCAAAATCTTACCACCAGGTCATTGTGTCTCATTATTTTATAATACTGGGTGGTTAAAATTAAAGTTCCACTTTAAAATAATCATAAAGAGGAAACTACTGTATCAAATTTTATCAAACTTGGTAATAATTTAAAGTAGGCCATTGAAATATCATCTCATTTAAAACAAATTCAAAAACTCGCCATCAGTTAAAAAATGTTGTTGTATGCCATATTGTAAAGCAAAACGAGGATAAGAAGGTATTAGTTTAAAACACGTTGAAACGTTTCTGAACGTGTTACAAATAATGCTCATTGTCTGTTACATTAAAAACACACTGTTTATGATGTTAATCTAAACTATTTTGGCTGAACTGAAAGATGAGATACAGTGACATATGCATAATATTCCTTCTAATATGCTATGAACTTCTGTTGAGAATACAGGAATGCGATTTAACTTGCTTTCAGTAAATGGTGTCCACCTCATTGAACATGTTTTGTAAAAAGCTTCAGAAACTATTAAAAATATTTTCACATCCTAT
The DNA here is from genome assembly GCA_026543055.1 of Argiope trifasciata. Lineage (NCBI taxonomy): Eukaryota > Metazoa > Arthropoda > Arachnida > Araneae > Araneidae > Argiope > Argiope trifasciata. Next base: position 2,634,744 of record JAPMOQ010050981.1, read on the forward strand.
TTTGTTTAACAATATTGTATATAATGCCATCCTTCCAATGGTGCATTCTTAAACTCTTTGCGGGGGGGGGGGCTGAAAAGAAATTCCTATGATCTTCTTTAAACTATTCACAAGTTTGATGATATTTCGTTCGTTAGTTTTCTTTTTTATGAACATTTGTGAAACTTTCATTATAGCGGCCGTGTTTATTAATAATTATAAATTATATGTTTCAATCATGTTGGTATTTTCAATGAAATATTGAAGAAAAATATCTTTAAAATTTGCTATAATAGTGATAAAACAGAAAGAGAAAACCAGGCGCATTAGTCGATTTAAAAATCAAAACGTTCCTTACAATCAACAACACCTGTTTCAATCTTTTGAAATTTTAGAATTTAGGAGACTGGTAATTTTTGTAACAAGTAGCCAATATTTCTGATAAGTTTTCACTTTTGGAACAGTGAAATAAATTTTCCCTCATAAAACTTGAAAAATTCGGATCGATAATGAATCAATGCGTGTAAAAATGTCGATAACTAAAAATAAATGTGACATTATTTATTTAACCATAATTAGTTGACTACCTAATTTGAAACAAAAATACAGAAATGTGATAATTCAAACACAATCTACACTGATGGAAAAAAAATCCCAACACTAGGAAGGAGCTGTGCTAGATAAACGAAATTTGGTAAGCGTGTTTATACATCTGAAAGATGACGTAGATTCAAATTTCGAGCTACGCTCTTAAGTGTGGCGCTAGTAGCGACACTATGAACATGCAAATGAGGTTTGCTTTAAATAAGCGCTTTAAGGTTCGTGATCGTTATTTACAGTTGAGATTTGACGTAGTGGGTTAATGTTAGTCAAGGATGCCTCTGAGAAGACGAAGAAGGCATTATCAACAGCTAACTGAGCTTGAACGAGGTCGTGTTGTAGGGCTACGAGAAGGTGGGTTTTCTTTCCGCGATATTGCTGAAAGACTTGGCAGGAATGTATCCACTGTGCATGAGTATTGGCGGCAATGGTCATGGGAAGGTACTGCCTCAAGAAGATCAGGTTCCGGGCGGCCACGTGGTACTACTGAGAAAGAAGACCGTCGTATTCGCCGTATGGCTGTGGCAAATCGTAATGCGTCTGCATCTGAAATTCGAGCTGCAGTTGGCACCACAGTGACACAACGAACTGTTACAAATCGGTTACTTCAAGGACAGCTCCGAGCCAGACGCCCTGTTCAGTGCATTCCACTGACTCCAAACCACTGACGTTTGCGACGTGAGTGGTGTCAAGCTAGAGCTCATTGGAGGACGAAGTGGAGATCTGTTGTGTTTTCTGACGAAAGCCAGTTCTGCCTTGGTCGCAGTGATAGCCGTTTGTTGGTTATAAGGAGGCCAGGTGAACACCTGCTAGTGACCTGTCTGCGGCCTAGACACACAGGGCCTACTCCTGGAGTTATGGCTTGGAGAGCAATTTCGTATGACAGCAGGAGCACTCTCGTGGTTATCCCACGCACCCTGACTCCAAATTTGTACGTCAGTCTAGTGATACAACCTGTTGTGCTGCCATTCATAAGCCGCATTCAAGGGAGTGTTTTCCAACAGGATAACGCTCGCCCACATACCGCTGTTGTAACCCAACATGCTCTACAGAGTGTCGACATGTTGTCTTGGCCAGCTAGATCACCAGATCTTTCTCCAATCGAGCAAGTATGGAACATCTTTGGACGATAACTCCAGCGTCATCCACAGCAGGTATTAACCGTCCCTTCATTGACCGCCCAAGTGCAACAGGCATGGAACTCCATCCCACAAACATAAATTCGACACCTGTACGACACTATGCATGCACGTCTTCATGCTTGCATTCAAAATTCTCGCGGTAATACCTGTTACTAATGTACCAACATTTCACATTTGAAGTGGCTCTTCTCGCCAATGGCTCTACCTGTGATCTTGAAACTTTAATCAATTAAATATGTTACCTAGACAAATGTATTCCTAAAATTTCATTACTGTACAATAATTTTTCTCGGTGTTGGGATTTTTTTTCCATTAATGTAATTGGATGCTAAATACAATTGAATTATATTTTCATTTGCAAGAATTTACTTTTCAAAGTCAACTTTTAGTATTGCTTTTTAATAGTAATGTATCTGACATTTCCACTTCTATCTTTTTCACATCAAATTCTAAAATTATGTTATAATTAGTAAGATAATTGAAAAAATATAAATTATACTGTATGTTAATATATTTTATTAGCATAAATAAAAAAAATAGAAAAATTCCTTCAATGATTATTGATAAAAATGATATAAATATAAAAATGAAGTATTTTGAAGTGGAATCAAAATGCCGAACGTATGTACATAAGATATAAAATCCTTATTTAATTTTTATTATCTTACCAACTAAAATGTTAAAAAATTTATTTATTCTAATTCAATTAATTTTATTATGAAATATAAAACTGTATATATCAATATTTATCAGAAAAAAATTAGAAATTTCATTAATTTTAAAATAAATTAAAAATGTTTTATTTATAATGGCTGTTCATCAAATAATTCTATAATGTCTATCATACTTAACATTCATAAAAACTATTTTATTCTTAACTATTATTAGTGACCAGCGGGACTTTAGTATCATTGATTTTGCTGGTTCCTTGTAATTTTAACTGATTCGAAAAATAGGCAAATTTTTTATTTCTCTTTGAAATTTATTAAGTTAGGATTGATTCGGATTTTTTTCCTATTATCTTAGTATAGCAATAAAATCGATTGTTACGAATATACATTTTTTACATATAATAGTAAATCAATAAAATATATTGCAATTATAATCAGATCTTTTGCCTACTATTATAAAAATCTGTAAAATCAATTTCAATTAAAATCATATTTTTTTCCAACTATAATAAATTAATATAATAGGTTGCAATTCAATTCAAAACTTCTTTTTACTATAATAAGTCAATAAAATCGGTTGCGATTAAAATCAAATCTTTTTTTCTATAATAACAAAACAATAAACTAGGTTGCAATTATAATCAAATTGCTTCTTTTTATTATAAAAAAAAATCAGTAAAATCAATTTCAATTCAAATTATTATAAACGATCTTCTCAGCAGATTATCATTAACACTAGATTGTCTAAGGCAGTCATTTTGACTGATTTTCAATTTCAGTTAGAAAAACAATTGTGTATATAATGACGCAGAATTTTTCGACTTTTTGTACAACATATAAATGCGTTTATTAATCATTGTAGTTGCCTCTCCCCCTCTTTCATTTCCGGCGTATATATGTGTTATACCTGTGTTGCCTAAAATCAGTCATTTTGACTAATTGGGAAATTTTTAAATAATCTAATGAATTTTATTATGAATTGAGTAAATTTCTTATATGAAATCGGAGCTAATCTGATTATATGAAATCTGATCGGCTCCGATTTCGTATTCTGATGATGATTAGGTGTGTGCCCAAAGTGGCGTTACACCGGTGAAAAGCTTACAATTACAATTTAAAAAAATCTAATTTAAATAGCCATCAAAAGACTCGCTATTCAAACATAACTTTTGCATCTTGTACACGTGCATAAAAGAAGCTAAAGGCTGAGCCAAAAAAAAAAAAATTGAAAAAAAAAAAAGCAAAGAGAAAGAAAAAAAGCTTAGAGGGAAAGACAAAAAATAATAAGAAAAATAAAAAAATGAAAAATAATAATAAATAAATAAATAAAAACATATAAATAAATATAAAAATACAAATAAAGAATAGTCCATTATCCGGAACAAAAAGCTTCAGATACAGAGCTCTTCCTGCAATTTTACAAACAGAATATTCTCCACTTTTAGCAGGGATTGAATTTCTCTGCGCAAACTTTGACGAAAGGCAAAAAATAAAGTCCATTTAAAGTCTAAAACTGGTAAAAAACATTTACACTAAAATGATTTAGTGTAAATGTTCCGATTTCCGGTCCGATTTCGTATAACAGTTTATGCATTTTTTGATTACCGTCAGTTGTTCGTTACTTATCTTTCGAATCTTTATGCCAGGCCTGCCCACGCAGCTCATTCCCCTTCAATGCGGAAAAACAAAAAAATAATATATGTGAAAAATGTCAAAAGTATGCTTGCGGAAGATGTACATATAAAAAGATTTCAACTTACATTTGCTTAAATGTACAAATAATGAATAAATTATTTTTTGTTCTAAATGCAGTAAATTTTTTTAATTGTTAATACTTACTAATAGCTTGCTATTTGATTTTAAATAGTATTAGAAATATGAAAAATTAATTTTAAACAAATTTCTTTACACATTAGTTATTCTTTCACAATGCAGTCATTTTGACTGCTTTGGGGCAATATATGTATACATTAAGTCTCCGTCTTTTTAGAGTTAAATATACTGGATTCCTTTTAAAAGCTAAACACTTCCTTAAACTGGTTATTCTTTAGCATTTTAAAATGCAAAAACTCTTTTCATGACGAGATTCCTCCGATTCAAGATGAAGCTCATACAGCGGTATATAAAGGACAAAACAATCTGTTCAAAAAATATTTCTTTGAAAATGCATGCGGGTTTCACAACCAACAGTTCTGCCTTCATTAAACAGAAGACCCAGATATGTTAGAAAGTTGTTTCATATGAAATGTTAAACTTCTTACCCAAGATGAAGACTTTAAGTAGCTTTCGTCACAAAAATGGATGCAGAAACTTGAGCGTGAGCAATGTTGCGGAAACGCATTATGACCGCACTTAAGCACCTATGATCATCATGATGCTGAAATTCAGATTAAGATCTAATGTTTACTGAGACACAGCACGATACTTATGACGTATGATAATGTTGCAAATATGACGAAGCGAATTTGTCATGAACGCATATTGAGATAATAATTATGTGTTAAGGCTATTAGGTCAGAAAGTCAGGTGATGTTATTTGAAATTGCAGATTTGTAACAAAAGTGGCTTCAGTTTCAAAAATTAATTTTCCAAAAGTTGAAATAAATTGAAAAAAAAATGAATGCCAAGTTTGAGGGCTATTTTGTTTGTGTAATATCAATGAAAAAAAATCTCCAACAGCAATTTTCGTTAAATGCGATATAATGCGTGTCAAATAATGTTATATATTAAGCATCATTAAAATGATTTTTGATATCATTTTTATGCTATTTATTTGAGAACGTTAAAATAACAAGTTCTCTATCTTGATTGGCATTATTGACTTCTATACTGCGATTTTTACTAAAGGCAGTAATTATTTACTTTTTCATGAGTTTTTATTTCAGCTTATTTGATTAGTATTCCTTTCTGAGACCAATGAAATGATTCAGAAAGGATCTTAGATAAATAGCAGATGAATAAGTGTGACATTTGAAGAGATATATTTTTTTATGTATATAGGTCAGTGATTCTCAACCCGTGGGGCGCGCCCCCCTAGGGGGGCGCGAGCACACTTATGGGGGGGCGCGAACATATCCAAGAGAAAATGTTATTAAAAAAATGGATTATGTGACTGAAAGGAAAGAACACACACACACACATACAAAACAAAATACATTTCCATATTTTTAATAATTAACTTATTAAATTAAAACAACTTACTAAATTAAAAAAAATCAATAATTATTAGTGCCTTCCTTGGGCCTGTCTTGTAGAGCAAGGTTTTTTCAAGGAGGGTTTAATATTAGAAATAGACAAACTCAGTTCTTTTTCTATATGTAGCTGAGATTTATATTTTGTCTTCAAAGAAACCACTGCAGGAAATCCAGTTTCACAAAGGTAAGATGTTGAAAATGGCAGTAGAATGTGAAATGCCCTTGTTTTTAGTGCAGAAAACTCATCATCCTGCCCAAAATTCAAAGAGTGATTTATTACGAAATTGTCTTTTAGTTTCGCCGCTTGCCATGAAGTCTATGAAGGTTTCTTCCTCTTCAATTGAGGGTATTTTGAAATGGATCCCTCACCCACTTGTAACTTGATATCAGTCTGTCTTCAGCAAGAAAGTATTTTTAAAATTCCTTGCTAGCATTGCTAAATGATTTTCAATGGTTACAAAAACAACTTTTACATGTTGTTCTTCAGCCTTGTAAGTTTTAATACAATCCTTCAAATTTACAAACTTTGTCAAGTTTTCTTGCTTTAAATTTCTGCTCCATAATTCCAATTTCCTACAAAAAGCATTAATTTTATTACTCGTATCCAATATATGTGTATTTGCTCCTTGCAGTTGAAGATTCAAGTTATTTAATTTCTCGAATATGTCGACCATGTAGTTCAATTTCATTACACACTATCGCTAAAATTCTCAGCTTCCAGTCTGCTTTCCTCTTTTAGGAAAACGGCGATTTCTTCTCTTAATTCATAAACACGTTGCAAAAATTTCCCTCGTGATAACCATCTTGCGTCGCAATAAAATTGTAACGCTGAATGTACTACACCCATGTTTTTACAAAGTGCGAAAAAGATTCTTGATTTCAGGGATCTCATTTTTATATAATTTACTACGGTTACAACCGTAGTTAACACAATATTCAAACCAGGACGCATTTCTTAGGAAGCCAAAGCTTCTTTGTGGATCATGCAATGTGTCCAGGCTCACTGTGTTCACTTGTTTCACTAGTGCCTGAATACTTAGGAATCTTCCGGACATAGAACGAGCATCATCGGTGCATATTCCGACGCAATTTTTCTATTCTATGTTTGCCTCATTCATAAAATCATTTAAGATAGCAAATAATGCGAGAGCTGTTGTTTTGAGTTCTATTGGTTTGCAGAAAAGTAATTCTACTACTAACAAATCATCATAAAATCTAACATAGGCAATGAAATGAGGATCTTTATTACTATCTGTTGCCTCATCGAGTTGTATTGAAAACAATTTGTCACGTAACTTCGACAAAAGCTGACACTCTACATCTTCAGCTAAATCAGTAATTCGACGGGAACAGTATCATTTGAAAGAGGTATAGACTGCAATTGTTTTGCAAAATTATCTCCAAGTATAATATCTACAATCTCAATTGCGGCTGGCAAAATAAGCTCTTCACCAATGGTGTGAGGCGTTTTACATCTGGCTATTTTATATGAAACTTTGTAAGACGCAATTAAAGCTTTTTCATTCACAGACAAAGTTTTTTTAAACAATGATTTTTGCTTTTCATATGATTTTAATTTTAATTTGAAGAATTCTCTTGGTTTGTTTACTTACTCACTATGAAGCGTTTCCAAATGTCGTTTAAGTTTATTAGGTTTCATGCTGTCTGCCGCCAACAGTTTTGAGCAATTGATACACAGGGCCCTTTCTTCTTCATTTACTTCAGTACAAAGGAATCAAAAATTTAAGTATTCTTGAGAATATTTTTTTGATTTTATTTTCGGAATCACGCTCGTCTGTGTACTTGTTGATGCTTGTCTATCGTCTAATGATCGCTTACGCCAGCTTAAAAATTAGAAAATAAGTCTGCTGACGTGAATATTTAACACGTGATTTGCAATTACACGAATATATATATATATATATATAAAATACACATTCAGAATAGATTCAGTAGTGATAGAAGGATCGGCTCGAATGAGATTGTTTGGAATTAAAATTGGCGTCATAGAATTTTCTCCTTCTTTTGAGAAAATGTTTGTTCACATCTGCGCACGCCCTTAATTAAACTTTGAAGCTGACTAGACAAATTCCAGACAAATCGAAACCGTGAGAATGCCCGACATATCGGGACGCAAGAGCAATAAAGGCATGGGATTTAATTCTGAGGACCGTTGTTGAAAAATGTCAATAAATTTCCGTATTCTTGGTAATTTGTAAAGTTTAAAATAAAGGTTGTAGTGTAGGTTTAGCGCCAAAATAGTCAAAATACATTATTATTGTATACATTTTATTGTATGCGGTGGGGAGGGGGGGCGCGGTGAAAATTATGGTTCAAAAGTAGGCCGTGAGTACTAAAAGGTTGAGAAACACTGATATAGGTGACTACTGGTATTTATGTTACACTTCATATTCCTACCAAATGTATGATAACTGCAACTCACTGCCTTCGGATTTCAGCTGCTCGCTCACTACATTGATAATTTAGCCATGTAAATAATTTTTGAATATTTACCTTTTGAACAAAATAAAGGGTGATCCTAAAGTATATTCTTTCAGTAAACATGGTTAAGATTTGATTGCTTAATTATTTGCTTACAAAGAGACAAATTATTTGGAAAAAAAATTGTCGAGTACCTATGAACTGGGATCTCTGGCAAGGAATAATTTTCGATCTATTTTAAGAAAGAATTACAGTGAAAGGCGAACAATAATGCAGGTCTTATGAGTTATTTTTATGAAATTAAAAATTAGTGAAATTAGTTCAGTGGTAGCACTGGGAAATTCTGAAAGATTTTTTTTTACAGCTGAAAATGTACAATTAAGTATTATTTTGATGTTTCCTTTTTCTAGATGACGACGAAGGATAGGCTGCCATAGATGAATTCTTATAGGAAATTAGAAACAAATGGGAGTGGTCCTTCCAAAATTCCTGGGATACTCTAAAAATGGGCTAATGAGGAGGGATCTAGTAATTTTGAAACGCTTTCAGATGGCGAGAACGACACCTGAACTGGCATTCCCCTCTCCAAACTTTCACCATAACTGGGGTCTGCTTTTAAAATCGTGTTGTTTTAAATGTATGTTCTAATTTTACCATATGCCTGGCGCAGTTTGTGCAGGTGTGGCTCTTGCACCAATAAACCACAATCAACCAAACTTTCCCCACACCAGCGGACGGGCATTAGGCGTCAGATTTCGCGTGCAACAGACCAGCTTAGAAAGTGGTTCTTCGGTAGAATTGCGGATCGAATCTTCAACACTCCGGTTCCGAAGCCGAGGCTTTACCACCAAGCCACATCGGCCTCATCGGTGTGTGTGTGTGTTGGCGCTTTACAGGCAAGACCGTTGTACCTACAGTTACCAAATTTGGTACATGTATACTTTGGGGGTCGGAAATGTGCACCTCGGAGCCCATTTTTCGAATTTGTAATTAAAATTTGAATTAATTAAAAACTAAGTAAAATTTCGGCTTTTTTCCGCTATAACATCTGAAAATATTATCGCACAAAGATGATTTTTACATCAAATTAAAGATAAAAAAAAATTAGCTTTCTAATGGTATCAGTATTTTTGAATATAATTGAAGCTTCTATTTTTCACAAGATTTTTTAAAGAAATATTTTAACTATAATTTTCAACAATGTATTTCGGACAAAATTATATTTAAGCTCCACGAGCACGTTACAAGTGAAGGGGAAAAAAATTATCTTTTATCAATATGTTGCCATCATATTGACAAAAACTCAAATTAAATATATATGTAATTTTCAGCACGAGTTTGCATGAAATTAAATGAATATGAAATATGTTTTTTTTCTAAAACGAATATCTAAAGATTTTTTTTAACTTTTACAATATTATTAATTAAATAAATCAGCTTTATTTGAGGCAAACCTATATTATATATATATATATATATATATATATATATATATATATATATATATGTATATGTATATATATATATATATATGTATATATATATATATATATAATCTTCAATTCAAAATTTAACGGCTGATTTGTAAAACTTGAATAATAGAAATGTATCTATAAAAATGGTCTAAATGAAGTAAATAACAGCATAGTAAGTAACATGAATCTATAAATGCTTTAAAAATGAAGAATGTTTAGCTTTTAAATAAAAAGAGATAAGCTTCACTTAACTCAGTCTCTAAAACTGACGGATTTATGAGTATTTGAAGATCACTATTCAATAAAAACGGGTAATTTTAAACCACTTCATCCATCATTACAACAACGATAACCCAATCAATCCAGGATTTCTCAAGACTGACTGGTCTGAGAATGAAAATGCTCCATGTTTCAAACATTTAAATTAAAAACTTCATCAAGTCGATCAAATTTGATAGTAGAAGATAGAAACCTTCATTTATTTATTTGAAAGTTGAAGTGTCATGGATTTTTCGTAGAATAGGATTTCTTATAACTAAAAGACGTATAAAATTTAGACTTCATGATTTTTTAATTATGTTTATAGAACGAAACAAAAAAATATTATTATACGAATCATTTAAATCTTTTTGAAAGTAAAAGTAAAACAAGAATGTTATGCTGAATTTAAGCATTTTTTATTCTTAAAATATTACTTAAATTATTATACTTATTCAGTCGTACACATAATGATTCAAATAATTCTTAATGACACAATGATTTTTATATTTTTAAAAAAATGCTTGTTTACGGTAAAAAACTGTTTTTATATCAATTTGCAGTTTAATCATTTAAACTTTAATTTAAAGTTGAAATTTCACTAGAGATGATCAGATAATTAGAGAAGAATATAGTGCATTACGGGCTTAATTCATAAAAGGATGAGCGAATAATATGACTATGAAAATTTGAACCTAAAAAATATTTTGATGAAGTAGCTATTAAAAGATGTTAGATAATGTATTTAATTGACAATCACAAGTCACGTAAAATATTTAATTGACAATGACGTTACATGAACTATTCAACTGATAATTTCAAAAACAGTAAGATTAGCGAACCAACTGATCATCAAAGGCGGCTAGTATACCATAAACATATCAGATAACTATAGTGTATATAATTCTAACATCAAACATAAGGGGAAAATTACTGTAAGGATAAAAGTATTGTCAATAAACTTTTGCGAAATTTTATGTTACTTTGGTTGTTGACCTTTCAGAAATTTTTACACAATATAGACAGTAAAAGTAACAAGAAAATAAATATCAAACGACACTTAAATAAATTTTATAAAAGTCATGAATTGAAAAAGATAAAAAATAAAGCTTTATATTACTTGACTCCCTATATATTACCTGTCACATGTTTCAATATTTGTACTAATAAAATCTTTGGACGAATAATGTAACTTATCAATAAAATTAAAACATACATTTGTAAGAGAAGCTTTTAATGTAATATATAATTTTTTTATTATTTTTTATGTTCCGCTTTAAATCAAATTGAAGAAATGTAGAAAACATTTCGAGAACTTTATGAAATATATGTAGGCGTCTATCAAAGAAAAATGTTCTAGTAGAAAATACTAAAAGCTAACAAATTAATTCATGAAAATGGCTCCGAGATGTAGTAATGTCATTTTATAAACTAAAATGCGAAACATTCTTTCAAGAAAGCCTGATTATTGTTTATGTAAGCATCAGAAAATGCACTTATTTTAAGTTCTTTTTTGAAGCTCTCACAATGGTACATTAAAGTATAAAAAATAAAATTGCAGTTATTAATATGTTCGGACTTTTCAGACATAAATCTTTCAGTTGTTAATGCTATTTCAAATTTTCTTTTTTTGAAAAAAAATAAACTCATTGCAGCACATAATTTTGCATGAAAGCAAATAAAAATGATTCAAATTAAAAAACACTTCAATATATTAAAATTCATCATTTTATAGGAATTAAAATAATAAAGGACAAAAATAGAAGCTCATCTAATTAGAAAGATTAATAACTATATAAATCAAGGAATTTAATTGCAATATCCAATGTCTATTTCTGTTTTTGTAAAATCCAATGCTATTCAAACGTTGAATATGTATAGAATAATATAAGCAATTTATATCAAAATTCTTATTTATCAAATGTATCAATCAAAATTTCACATAACATGCTCATTAAGTTTTCAATGATTTCAAATATGCATGCTACTTCCGCTTAATATCTCTGCATATTAACAGCATTATATAATCATTTCATACCTCATGTATAAAATAGATAAAAAAAATCATATTTTCAAATTTGAAAATGATGTTTTTAAAAAATCATTAGAATCATATTTTCAAAAGCAATTTACGATCCATATTCTACAATAGAAATCATGTACACAGCTTGGTTCTTTGCATTTTGTCCTGTCAAAAAATTCTAGACCCATATTTGTTATTTTGTGTTAAGGAAACATACATTCGTAACATGAGAACGCAGTCAGACAAAAAAAACCCATCATATCACAAAGTTTATCACGGTTCAAGAACAAAGATAGCTTGTAGTGAATTGGAATGTAAACTATTATTATAAAAACTTGAAGAGTTTAAAATGCAGATAATTGCAATGGATAAGGAACACAAAAAATTAAAATTTTGTAAACTGTTAGAAAGTTAATTCTTTTTATATTCAAAAGATTTAACGAGCAATTTTTCCATGTACTTGAATTTAAAATGATTTTGTGAAATTTCGTCAGAGATAAGACATTAAATTCTGATAATGAGTTAGAATACCGACAAAATAACTGTCACATCTCAATTCTTGAAATAGTTGACTAGATTTCTGGGACAAATGTTTACATGTGTACTTAGCATGTTCTGCAAGCAAACAAGTAAATTTTAGACTGCAAACCATTTAATAAAATTTATTACCTATTTTCAAATTATTAAATCAAATGTAGCACATCTAATTCCTTGCTATAGTCGTATTTTTATACATCCTACAAGATCACAAAAAGACTACGGTCTAAGAAAAATATTGAAACCCATTTTAAAATTGGGCCTATTGGATGCAATAATTACAACACATTTAAAATTCCAATGCAACTGTGAAACTGGTTTGTTTGAAAAGGCCGGATAAAAATTCTAGCATTTACTAAAATATCGAGGAAGAGTTACGTTTGTAGATTATAATGCTTTAATTGCATATTCTATTTGTATAAAAATTAACATGAAATGAAATGTTAAAATAAAAGATTATTAAAGGTTAATATTTTTGAAAAAAACTTCAAAAGAATGAATTCACAATATGTTACTTACTTACTGCCATTAACCCTAATCTAAAAAAACATCCTTTATTTAATTTTAACTGATTTTCCTTTTATATTTTATGTAATCAGAAATACAAAAAATTATAATTTCAGCAAGTTTTTGAAATTTTCTCTCTTTTACTTGTAAAATATGTCAAATCAGTATTTCTTTTTATCTTATAATATAGAAGCTGGCTTTCTTTTATTGGAGATGGAAAGAAGAAATGTATTCGGAATGAAATATATTTGATTTAGTTTAGAAACTCTATAAAAGAGTTAAAAATTATCCAAACATGAAAAAGTATACTTACAACAGAAGAAAAAAGTGTACTTCGAACTCATCACAAAAATTCAAAATTCATCCTTGATTCACACTTGTATAATTTTTTCTTTAAAATGCAAATTGTTTGCCCAGTTTCTGATTTTCAGTTTCACAATTGCAGAATTTGAAAAACATCAGACTGAATTAGATAATTTTAATTTCACAGTTTTATGCTGCTTGGAAAATATGGCTTTGTCAACAATCTTTTAAATAATGTAGTAATAAGCGAACGATTACAGCATTATAGCAGGAAAATCTAAAATGTTGTGTGTAGCTACTTGAAGCTACTGATACAATAAAATTTGAAAACTCATATAACCAGCTTTTTAGCCCCACCATCTTGAGGTGTTATAAATTCGAAACATTAGAATAATGTCATTGCGTCACAGTTATAATACTTTCATACGTTTCAAACACTTGCAATGATGCTTTAGATCTTGTTAACATCATTTTGAAACCCAATTAATGGTGATGAGTTTATTATCTGCCCTTTTCTTCTGAGAATAAGTTTCGTTTAAGGATCTTCTTTAACTATAACTTCAATGCAAATTCAAAATACATCTACCACTCGAATCAGAATTTCCTATAAAGGAGTATTTAACAAGACATTTTCTGAAATCAAGATTCTATCAGTGACGTAATTAGGTGACAAAAAATCGCTGAACAAAGTTGGCATCTATTTGAAGTAAATAATAGCTGCCCAAAATGATTTTTAAATATAATCTTTGTACATTTTACTATTGTCTCCAATGTTTCCTTGAAATGAAAGGAATATGTGGAATAAAATGTCATGATGATTTTACTAGTCATAAGTTCCAAGAAAGAACTAAATTTTGATGCCATGGTGGCTTAGTGATTATTTTTTGAATTTGGATCCGAGAGTTTCAAACACTTGAAATGAGAGATTCTCAATGAAAAAAATTCAAATGGGTCTGATAAACACCACGATCTTCAGTGTTAAAAATTCACTGCTGGTATGGAGCTGAGGTGGATGTTAAATAAACATCATACGTCATTTAAACTTGATATTAACCCTCTGACTCGGATGGATTTGGACCCTCTGACCGAAATCGCTTCAAAAATTGTTTAGTTTTAGTTGCATATTTTAAGACAATATAAATTGGAGAATATAAAAATGTATTTTTTTCCTTTCTGGAAAATATTTCTTAAAAGAATTTTTATCATGAGAAACTAAGTTGCCAGAAAAATGGATTCAAATGTTATTGCCAAGAAAATTTTAAAAAATCAGTATAATTAAAGTTAATTTCTATTAACTGCATAATATAAAAAGTAAAACGCATAAAATTTTACGAGGAGGAGGAGGAATATTCTTCATATCAATTTTTAACCACTTTCTAACGCTTTGCAAGTTTATTGAATCATGATCAGAGTCAGCACTATTTGAGGAGCAGTCTAAAAGATCTATATTACTATCACTACAGCTATCAAAATTAAAATAACTTTCAGAATCAAATCAGTCATCAAGAGTATACTCTCTGTCGATATCTGAACGTTTTCTAGTAACCATTTCTATTAGAAAAAAGTGGCAAAAGGTGAAAATTAAGAGGTGGTGCTAGGCAGGTTGTATTACACCTGCCTTCAAATGACGCAATTTAGTGGATAATTAAATTGCGGCAACACTAAAATCTGTTGGCCAAAACGTAAACTAAACGTTAATACTGTATATAATTTATTTTAATGATTAAACTGGAAAAACGGTATACGCTCTTAATAAAGGAAGAAAACACATGCCCGTGGAAATCGTGGGATGATCAGCCAGAGGGTTAAACTATAAATTCAGCAGCTAAAACAGCCATAGTGTTACTTAAAATCGATTGAAAATGTAACTGAAACAAAACAAAACAAAACACTCTTGGAATACCTAAAAGGACTTTCATTTCAATTGCTATTTCTTCTCATTATTCGAATAAGCATTCTAAACACACCCACTTTTACATACAAAGAGACAAAAAACACACTCACACACCCTGAGATGGAATTTCCGATGATATCTTGGGTTTTTATGAAAGAAAGTGCTATTTTTATACATATTTTAGAGCTGGTACCCTGCCCATTGCTACCGCAGAAGAAATAATTTTAGAAATAACGTTTCAAACTTAAAATAACTCTCTTGTTTAATTAGGAATGAAAGAAAGAATACCATTTACTTTCGTATTGGGAAATAATAGATTAATTGAAATTGAATGACACATAAAGGAGAAGTATACATAATATTAATTATTTGTTTTACTTTATTATTCAAGAGCTTTAGAATAGGCATTTTTTTCAATCGTCAGCAGAAACAAATTTCTTGAATTTACTACTCGTAGCATCTAGCATATAACTGGGTATCAGAAAAACATGGATTTTTTAGGTTCAGTCTGCACATTTGAAGTGATTGAACTTGCACCTTGTTGATGGTCATCGAGAATGCAAGTCTAATGGGGAACTGCAGTCATTTGAAATCAAAAGGAATGTTGGGGAAATAATGGGAATGTGTAGAGAGAGAACATGTTCTCCAATCGAAGTTGCTGTAAGGATAGTTGTCTCGCTTCTTGCCTCATATTGGTTTTTTGGATACTGGTACTCGTGATCAGATAGTATGTAAAGGTTGTCTATCGGTTCTTACCTCATGTTATTATAGACTAAAACACGGGAATTTGCAATTTGTAAACTATCTGCTCTATTGCTCTCGGCATATATATATATATATGACGATTATAGAAAGTTTCAATTTTCTTAATTCTTCACTTCTAGGCAGATTAACACTTTCATAAGAGATCAGCCCCAACCAACTGGATGTGCATATTCTATACTGGACGACCAATTCTGCTGAAAAATTAGTCAAAGAATTAAATGTCGTTAAAATGAATCATCAAACTATATTAAACATTTTAAAGAAAAATTTCTAAACAAAGCTTCACACTTTGTGTCAATCGGAGTGCCAAATGACCATTGGGTAATCAATTTGAATGCATTAACAAGAATAATACATTACAATTTTTTTCTAAATGCGTCACCAGACACCTATTTAGGTATTCATTGTATCGAAATGAAATTTATCAAAACTTTTAGATATTTAAGTCTATTTCTTCTCATATGATTTAAAGTGTAATAAAGTGTGAAATAATGGTTTAAAGTGATGAAGTGAATATATTGTTAGGAAGTCTTAAGGGCAATTCCTAATATATGTATATATACGCACGCACGCACACACACACACGCACGCACACGCGCGCACACACACACACACACACACATATATATATATATATACATTCAAGATAGTGACCGTATCAAATTTATTTTCGAAACTATAAAAACTTTTCAAAATGAAGATTTTAAGAAGAGGAAGCTTTTTAAAAGACGCGTAGTGAACGATTTAAAAGGTGGTTACATTTTAAAGGATATGTTGTTAAGATTTTAGATTCAGGTTATTATTTTTGTAAACAAATCTACACAAATTAGCTATGGAACATCATTAGAAACTAATATAATTCCGAAAATTGTTTCAACTCTATTTTGATAGCATTTTTTTCGTTTATAAAGTTAAGAAAAAAATCGAATATATGTTTTTGTCCAAACTTAAACAGTTAATTATAAATTACAATAGTAAAACAGATCGAAATGGTTTTGATTTCGAATAACATTTTAATGAAGATAAATTTATCAAATGGCAATTTGCACAAAAATGAATACTTGCATAAAATTAAGAAGTAGTAATAAAAAAAATCTTTTTCAGAAGAATTCAAGAATAAACAAAACTGCTATATTGTTTTCTCTAAAATCGGAAGTTCCAATATTACATCTAAAAAAATTTTAATTTAAATTTCTCATTGTAGATCCTTTTGATGGTTCTATTATTAATAAAGAAACTATTAACGAGATAAAAAAGATTTTCTAAAATGAAATCCTGTAAAAAATAAGCTATCTTTGCTATATAAATTCTAATAAATGTATTCTTTTTCAAAATACTTTTTTGCTGAATTTTATGAATTCCTTTTGGATAAATTTCATTCTAAATTCGTTTTTAAGAAATTTTATCTATAACGATATTTACAAAGTTGAATTTTTTTTATTTCAAGGTATTCCGTGATGCGTTTCCATAAATTTTATTTCCAAATTGTTTTGAAACTTTTTCCAATTCTTTGGAAAGGCCTGAAACTATGTTTAATAGAATAAAGTTTTCATTCAATAGTTTTCCGATTTTTTCCAAATTTGATACATTTTTGAATTTCAAATTCAATTTCACTTCAAAAGAGGTTTATTTATTTTTAATTCAAATTATATGCCAGAAATAAATTCTAAAATTAGCATATATAACTGACTAAACTTATAGATATATATGAAATTCATTGTATAAAGGTGATAATGGAATTAAGTGTATTCTATTTATATAAAATTATTTTCTCTAACATTGGTATTTGCACAATGATTTATAGTTGGCAATTTAAAGCAACGATTCTTTCAACTTTTTGATAGTTATTTTTGACTTATTTTCCAATAACCGAATCCAATAAAAAAGAGGATTCAAAACTATTTCACGTTTAGCTTGATGATTTACATTTTTTTCTGGAGTATTTTTGTTTTGTATATTTTAATGGGGTAATATACAGGAAAAAATATTAAATATTTATTTTGGCATGAGTTTACATATGAATGAAAGAAATGCGTTTAATATTCAGTGTGAAGAAATTATTTTGAAAGTCTTGAAAGCAGAATATGTGGTAAGATTTAAGATAAATTTGACAAGTAATAACATATAATTTATTTTATTAAAGGATAAAAAAATGAATCTCATCATAAGTAAAAGAAAATGTTATTAAGAACACTTTTTTTACAAAATAAGAATTGCCGTTAAAAGGAATCAATATTACATGCAAAAAAGATTTTTAAAAATTATTTGAAAAGTTGGTTATGAATGATTTGTCAAGAGTGTAGTGCCAAAATCGAGTGGTTCTTTTGTATCAGTTTATAAGTGGTGTTTGTATAAAAATATAACATGAAAGTTTTTCAAATTTCGAAATGCATTATAATGAGTAAACAAAGTATTCTAACACATAGAATAAATGAGGACTAAATGATGGGTCATATGAATAACAAATTAAATATTTTACGTTGAGGATTTTACTAATCACTTTTATCTTAAATGGATCATGAACAATCCTAAGAATATATATTTTTTCTTTTTTATTAGAAAGGATGTGATCTTATGCAAATGATTGTTTTACATTGAGAAATACAATGCGTTTAGTCTTAAGTGATACTGTTTTCATGGAAATCGATGTCTCTGTAGTGGTCTTAATAAGCCAGTAAAAACCACTAAACAGTGATTATCACTTTTGTGAAGTGGATATGTTAAGCTAATGCACATCGTAAGGTCGGGAGTTCGATCTTTGGCGAAATTCCGTATCGACCTTGGCGGGGCACCACAATGCAAACTCTGACTATTGCCCACTTTAGTTTCAATGATAAAAAGGTGGATTTACATGATAGTGTAATAGGTAAGCCTTATTCGTAGATGTCAATGTCGATAAACATTTAAACAAATAGAAGAGAAAAAATACTGAAGAAACTGTCATTTTCTGGCTTTTATATTAAAAATCTAATCGCTACATAAATAATTTTGTTAAAAGAAAATTCCATGCAATGTGAGTATATATATAACCAAAAGAGCATCAATGTATTTTTAAAAATTCCAAAACTATTCATTGCATAAAACTTAATTTTTATCCATGATTTCATTAATTAAAATTATTTATTGTTCAGTATCTATATAGCTACAAGAATATCATTCAGATCAGAAATATAATAACTAAATAAGCTATTCATAAATAATTAAATATATCTTTATTGAAAGAAAAAGAAGAAAGGATAGGTTAGATATGAATGAATTACTGAGGATGGATAATTTAAAAACAGTAATAAAAATGACATCTACGATCGCAAACTTAAAGTTATCTATTTAAATTTATATAAACAATAAGATCTATATCAAGTTATCTATATAAGTCAATAAAAAGAATTAATAATTAAACGTTTTTGGTGTACAATACGGTAAAAGAATCTCTCTGGTCAAAATGTTTTAAAAATGCCTGTAATAGATGTTTTAAAAAGTAAAAAGACTAAATAAAATTAAATTAAAAAAAAATTAATAAAAATTAAACTGAAATGAAATCTATAATCGCAAATTTCAAGTTATCATGTGATAACAGAATTATTTTTAAGTCTTAATTAATTTAAGTTATGAATCGTTTTAAAATGGGTTAGCAACTGTCACGTGACTATCAAATCGGAGCATGCGTAATCTGATAGTCACATGATTGATTCTAACTGGTATAAACTGGTTAATGACTTAAAATAACTCATAAGAATTAAGAGAATGAGTAATTCGGAAATCAAGTTGCAACTTTAGTAGGCGATAAGTCGCCAAATTTGACAGTCTTCGACATTATTATCTAATAACCCTAAAAGAAAAAAAATCGATGTCTGAAAAGCGAGAAATCGACAAATTGTTGCCTACGCCTTTTGAGATTTCGAAACCCACAAACCAAAACAGCGTCATGTTTCCACAAGATAATTCAACAATATAGTATTAAAAGTAAATTTTAAAAACTTATTTATGAAAAAAATATTAGCCTATTCTAACATTTCATGCTTTTCTTGCATCGTTTATTCTTAAAATATAAAACTTTTGAATTTACATTATCCAATAACGTAACAACACAAACCTTATATTCAAAAGGAATTTTTAATCTTGATTAAGTGCATTTCAATTTAAATTGCTTAATCTAATTCTAGTAATTAAATTTATCAAAATTTTGCCATTTTTCTATGTCCCACCGTTAAAAATTAATCTCAAATCAATTAACATCTGCTGATGAGTTCCAGACATCTTTCTATACGAAACTGTTAGATTTTCGGCATCAAAACTATTTATTTTTACCTTAAGCAAAAGGAATAAATACAATTATTTACCAGGGCTGCTTGGAGTCTTCTGTTTACGAGACACAATTAATCCATCCTTCATATATCATCTCAAATTAATTTTTCCCCAAAGAACATTACAATCATTATGCCAATATATTGTCCAATTAAGGGAAAGGCAGCAGTCATTTGGTGCAATCAAAGCTCTCTCTCTGGAGTATTTCTAATCCCTGGAGTGGTTAATCGATGCTTTAAAAGTTTTCTTGAAAAAGATTGGAATTAACATTACTCTTTTAAATTGTTCGAACATTTTTTGTTCCTTTAAAGCAATAAATAAATGAAATGATAGTTTGAAATCCTCTTTCCGAAATCTTCTTTTATTCTTATGTGATATAGTTTGATTAAAATCCATTCCTTAAATGAACCTTTCTTTAAAATAAAAACATAGAATTATTTATTAAAAAAATGTTAAATAATAAATTTATTCATGGTTAAATTTTTAATTATTTAAATTTCATTCTGGAAAAATATTTTTCATGCCAGATTTCTTCTGTATTAAAAATTATGATGATGTCAAACTATTAAAACGGAAAGAAAATTTTAATAAACTTTAAAAAGGCTGTAATAACATAAAGGCAAAATGACGTCTTCTGTTTCTTAACGATTTGTCTTGCTGAGCGCCAACACTTATACAGACACATACATAATATTTGTTTACATTTTTTTTATTTATAATATATTTTTTCAGACAACAAAAACTGTTTGTTATTTATTTAAATAAATCATTAAAAAATTAAATTAGGAAATTAAATTTCAAATTGAAAATTCCTTCCAATTTTTCTAGATTGATACATATATACACATTCTTAAGAGAACATATGTTTCTTAAATTCAAGCATTTTTTAATAATAAAAAAAAAACATTCGATTTTATCTGTATTAAGAAAATAAAATAAAAAAGAATAGTTCTGTATGAAAACTTAATTATTTATTATTGTACATTGATTGATGGATTACCAAATAGCCTTACTTAAACTCACTCCTTAAAATCTTTTAACTTCACCCAGAAGTGAAATGTTAAGTTATAGCATTTTGCTCTTAGCTTCTCTCCTTTGTTTCAAGCATTACGCTGGGAATGCTTCTCCCAAAGCTGTACTTTCACCGCAAAATAAATTTTCCTTTAGAGTGCTATTTTCCTTAAACTGCGTCACTTTTAAAACTTAATCATAACATATGTTTCCAGTTCAAGGCATTGTTGAAAGGAGTATTATACTTCAATGGTTGGAAAGGACCACATTTCTTACAACCTTCCCTTCATGTTTTTAAATATATAGGGCAGTAAAGAAATAGCATTTGCTTTAAGGGGACATAAATCGAGGCATTTATTAATCTGATGCGTTTATATATTAGCTTGAAAATATATGGCTTGATGTTAGTGCTTTATTTTCTTATGTTCCAACATTTTATGTAAATTTCGTCTAAAACTGTTATGTAAAAAATTAGGAAATCAATATATTTTTACAAAGCTCATTTTTAAACACAAATTTTTGGGCAATTGAGCATCATTCATATTTTAAAACTTTTATCCAGAATTTCAGCCGCTTAATTACTGTATATGTTGGAACTTTTATTACCCGAACTGCAATTAATATCCACTTAAAATGCTGGAATTATCAATAATAAAGTAACTATTGTTAAACTATATAAATTATATATTTCTAGCATTTATATTTCTGAATGCATGCTGTTTATTAGAAATGCAATTATGAAAAACAATATAATTAAACTTATTATAAGTTATATCTTATTCTTCCATTGATAAAAGAAAATTCTATAACTCCCCCTCAAAGACCGTAATGACAGATGATTATGATTTCGAAAATAATCAATTTTTTCCTTTAAAAAACTATCATTGTTTTAGTATTCATAATGGGAAACGAAATTGGAAATATTATATTATTCCGATATTTAAATATTTTTTTCAAAATATATGTAAAGAGAGCAACCAAGTATTCCGTAAGATAAAAGTAAAATTTAATTTTTAATTCCAGAACCAAATAATATTTTTCTGTATCATTTACAATATTTTGAACAATAAATTTCTGCAAGTATACTTTTTAAAACTTTTGTAATAATTTTAGAAAAGAAAAAAATATATTAAAACATCGTTTCTTCCGGTTTTCAATAATTTTTTTATATTTAACTGACATGTTTTTGTCTATTAAAGGTTTTGTCAAAGATTTTTTATATGAAATTTCTAAAATAACGCATTTTATCAAAAAGCTATATCAACTCATTTAGCAAAACATTCATACCTTTCTCTGAGACACAGTTCATGTGATATACTTAATTCGACATTATTCAAATAATAATACAGAATAATAAATCCTTACCGCAAACCTAAAGCTTTTTCGTCGGAGAAATGGCTGTTCTTTATAAGTAAACGAGCCACTTTATAGAGTTATTATGTTTTAACAATTGCTTATAAAAAGTGATTTATAAATAACAAATACGTATTCCAAAAGATCATGATACTGTCTCTTTAGTTATTTCATTTTACTGTTTATAAAGTTTAATTTTGTGACTGATCTCTAAAACGTTCACCATGGGGAGACGAAAAAAGACGGGATCTGAGCCAGTATATCCTCCAAAGAAAGAACATTTAACTTACGATATTAGATTGAATTTTCCCTAGGGCTACATCACATTGGATCTTTGAATGAATCTGCTACTAATGGTATGTCATTTTGGTCCGTTGGAGAACAATAATTTAGTTTAGTTATTTTTAACGTCCAGTTTTAAAGGAATATTAGGGCTACTTTGGGACCGATCTCGTAATTTTGAACAGTGGACAAATAACGAGAACGAGAGCTGTGTAGTATGCAGTCATTATATGATAATATAGGTGTAATCATCTCATGACATTCATGAAGTATCATGATTAAATATATCCTGATAATCGTGGTGTGTCTACAGTTTTCATCAAAAAGGAATATATCAGCTAGTGAAGACAGAAATGAATCATTTGCTGTAATAAAATCAAAATGATATTCGACTCCTTGTGTGAAATTATCTACATCATGAAAATAGCCCATGTACATTTATGGTAATCGTTAAATAGTTACAATTCTAATCAAAACTGTGAATTCCGATAGAATTAAAAGATAATTTATTGATCGTTATTCCAGTTTGAAGTAAAGATGTGGTATGAAATCGCTAAGGATTGAAAGACGGAAGCAATTACCTTTATTATTATAGATAAATTTTATCTTTTTGCAGTTATCATTATTATTATTATGGAATTCTTAAATGTTGAAAATAATAATGCATATAATTTCACGTCCAGAGTTAATATCAACAAACTATGTGCAAATATAATGAAAGATCTAAAAGTATGATAGCCACCGTTTTTGAAGCACACCATGCTGTGCCATATTTTTTAATTTGCATTTTACTTTGGGAAAAAAAAAACTTTGCATGCTTTTTTTCTACTTTGCATTTGAACTGAATCTGTTATTTTTTAATGATGACAGCACCCAAAAAGCGAAAGTACATTTATATTCTAAATTAAATGGAACTTATTCATTAGACTCAGATTCAATTAAAATGCCCCATGAAATTTTTATAAATGCTGTAAGATCTCTTCTTTTCAAAGCTAATTGAATGCTTAAATACGTTTTTCTGTAAGGCAATTATTTGAGTTTCGTCTGTGCAATTTCGGATCGTTGATTTTTTTTTTAAATTCATGACAAAGAATGACTTTTAATAATATTATCATATCACTTTAAGAAATCTATACCAGTGATAAATACATTACACTAATGAATTATTTATCGCATTATTTTTTCAGAAAAGTTTTAAAAATGCTTTCATAAAAATAATTTGTTACAGCATATATGAAATTATTTATAAATGAGTCTATAGGTATAAAAAATATACAAATAAAAGAAAATTGCCTTGGAAAAACACAGCTACAAAGAAATAAAATAAAGTAAGATACTTGTTAAGAGAAGAAAAGGGCAAAAATATGAAAACATTTGAATAAAAAAAGATACAATATAAAACACATAGATACTAATTAACAAAATTCAAAGAAATATATAGTAATAAACCAAAAATTTGTGAATCAGTAATTAAGATAACACATAAATTTATAAATTAAGATAAGACAAGAAGTAAATACAGATAGTGGTCATTGCAATAATTTTTCAACAGGAAATGAAATTAATGTGATCTGTTGGTCCAGCGTCGTCCATAATGATATTTTTGTTCTCCTGACATCCAATTACTCTTTTTGTGACACACACACTATGTGTATATATATATATATATATATATATATATATATATATATATAT
>JAPMOQ010050981.1:2664179-2679492 GCA_026543055.1 Argiope trifasciata
TGTATTGTTTTGATAAATCACAATTGAAAATTTAAATCTTCGAGTTAGCTTCGATACCTGTTTTCTCCGAGCGGAGCTCGGTCACCCGCTGGTATATACAAAAGATAATTCTGCTTCAAAATTGATCTATACAGAAAAAAGTTTTTTCCTTAATTAGAACTGTCGAAGACAATTAAGTGAAAAATATCAATAAATAATAAAATTATTTCAATGCTGGGATAACAATAAATAGGAAACTGTCACAAATAGCATCTGATATAAATAATATAAATTTTATAGAATAACTTATTTCTACTTTCAGGTAGTATAAAAATGGTTTTTCTACAATTTATATGCTATGGAGTTATAAAAGGAGAAGGTTAATACTTCAATTAAGTATAATTAATTATTAATAACACAACTCGAAAACTCTTTTTAATGAACACCTTGTACCAAAGAAATATCTATGGATGAAACTCAAGTGTTCTATAATTAATATGTCCCATGTACAAGGATCTGTACATGTATCCTCTCTGTAAATGTATGTACTCTGAATTAAGAGTTTTATATAAATAAAACTACAAAAGAAATGAGACAGTAGTATATAAACATAAGTATGTGAAAAAAGATTTCGTATCCAACCCTTCCCGAATTTTCACTCGAGTTTTCTGCTCTTAAATATACGATATTTTTTTATTCTGTTTTGTGTATTTATTTTACTTAAGTTATCAAAACTTTATGTAAGACTATTGTGATAACCTTCTAAAGATATAAATTTATTCGAAAACTTTTGTTTGGGAATAAATTTACTTATGTGAGTATTGGGCATTTAGAGCAAAAGGAATTCAAGTCATATTTTATCAAGGTCCATTGGCGATAAAAATCAAACTCTTTGTACTGAATTGCAGGCTTCAATTTATAATTCCTGAAATTTTCAAAGTCGTAGATTTCTCGCATTCTATATCTTTGAAACTCAAATAGAAACTGCAGCAAAGATTTCAAAAAATCAATTTTTTCCAAAATTGCCATACAAGGACTTGATTCTTTTTTGCTCTAAATATCTCATATGTGATATCATATATTATATTTTTGTTTCTTCATTTTAGATAACTAAATATATCATTCTTAGTCATATACAGAGAACATTTTCAAATCCGAATAAGCATATCCATTAATAATGTGAGGCCAGACTACAAACGTCACGGACAGATATTTTTAAAAACAACCAATAATTTATAGGTAGAATTTTTTAAACCATATTATTTATATAAAATATATGAGAAAAATTGGCGTACAATTTAAAAAAAAAACATTGCATGTTGTTTCCAGTAAACAAAGTATTTCCATTTCACTGTGTTTTTTTGAATGTCAAATCATTAATAAGGGTATTTGTAATAATTTTTATGACATGAAGTGATAATTTATTCCAAAAAAGTTTTGAAATTAATTATAGTTTGATATAATTGTGAATTTTTTATTTGATAATTTATTGTAAATTTTTTATTTTATTTTATTTGGAAAATGCTGATAAAAATGTCTGATTAATGTTATGATGTTCACTCTTTATAATTAGATAATTAATAAATAATTAATGCTATAAGAAAAATAATATAATCTAACAGTCAATATAAGCATTATAACTCTGTTCAAGAAATACAACATTATTCAGTTCTTATGCTTCCATTTTTAGCGTTTCGTTCATGACGCATTTCCTTTGATTTCATGCCTCCTTAATGTATAAAGATGTCGCGTTTAGATTTATAGTATTTGATACTTATTTTCTTACACCCATAATGCGGATCGAGGACAAAAAAACAATCGAATTAAAATTCCATAAATATAATCAGAAACGATTTGAGTAAACCCTTCGAGGGTAATAAAATGTATTAAGATAATCTTATAAAATTGAAAGATAAATAAAGAGTATTAAAAAGAAAGATACAGATAATAAGATTCTTTTTAAAAATAAATTTATTTTTCCGTTTTAATGCAATTTATTTCTTTGAAAGGAATATTGATTTTAATTTGTTGTTATTACTGTAAGAACAATAATATTTTAGATCTTTAAAATTTTATACGGTGAAAACTTTTTCGCATACGGGGTTAGAAAATGTCATAATAAGTTCATATTGAATATCCCATTAATGACTCCCTCATGATAAACCCCCCATATTCATAATATTTTATCTTTATAAACGATATGTACAATTTTCGTATCGCATAATAATATAAAAGGGTTTTTTTTTCATTTTTTTTTTCTGAAATGAACAAAACAACAAATAAAAATAAGGTCTGCATCGAATAAATAAAATCAGAATGACATTATATTTGCTCCTTAAATAAAGCATTTGTAAATCTCTAGCATGTAATTACTTATTCAAATTTTATCAGAGATAATGTATGCACAAATTTGCATGAAATATTTGTCGAAATATAATTGAAGTGCTTACAAGTGTATTAAATTTAATGAAGTTATATTTGATTGAAGAGCAGCTTTTGTATATTTCACTCAACAATTCTTTAATAGAATTAATTACCATTAAGTAATAATTATTTGAGAAAATTTATGGGTCATTTTATATGTTCTATTATCATTTCATTCAAATTTCAGCCATTTTCAGTTCTTTAATCATTTAAAAAAATTCAGATATAGTATACATCTTTGCGCTTATGAAAATAATATTTTATATTTTAAAGAAGAGACATCGTATATTTCTCTGAAAAATTCTATAATAGGAGCCACCATCATTCAAGGTATCCGACTACTTTAAAAACAACTGTTTATCGGCCACATTGGGAAATATTATTACTCTTATTCCTTCTGTTTCAGACTTTTCACTTTCATAAACAGTTTGTCTCTTCTAGGAAAAGAAAAGCCAGATCTATCATCCAGGGGAATTTTAAGCTAAGTATATTTTTCAGCTAAAATTTGTCTTCAATTTCATCAAAACTTTTATTTTCATAAAAATTCACCACCTTTGACTTGATATCTCATACACTAATAGAGGTATTTCTAGAAAATTTTCAGCGTGTGTTTCAAATGATATGGGCAACGAAAGGATCCATAAGTTTTTCTGTTGGTGAAATACTTTTTTCGTTTATAGATGTTTTTAGAAAAATTCAGTTGTGAATTTAAGGAAAAAACACATAATTGCGCATATTTTTGCCCATAACTTCTTTAAATCAAAATATTTTTCTTAGATTTCGTTTCATTTCATTCATCATAGTATTCTGTATCTTGAGTGCAAAAGAAAATAGGATTTCTTCATTACCATTTTGTGTAGAGAGTTGACCGTTTTGGTTCAATTTCATTAAAATTTACTACGCATTTTTCTATTTCTTAAAATATATCATATTTTCCTATATTTTGGTTGTATTTATAGAGTTCATAATCGGCAATACATAAAAAAACCATAAACTGTTTTTAAAAAACCCAAATATTTCAAAAAATTTTCTTCGAAATTAGTCGGATAACTTAATTACAATAATTTCTTGAAAAAAGAATAACGGTACTGATTATAAAGATTTATATCTTCTATTATTATTTCATTTAAATTTCAGCCATTCTCAATTCTTTAATTATTTAAAAGAATGTAACATTATTATAATGTTATTAAAATAATATTTTATATTTCCAGTGGGAAATTCAACAAGCGCATGCTGTTTTTCAGAAAAATAAAAACAACTATGTAATACTTAATTTTATAAATTGCAATATTTGTAAAACTGTAAATGAAAATAAATACACTTATGCAGAATACTTTAGAGCGGCTTTCAGAATATAAATAATTAAAAAAATTGCATTGAATAACTTTATTTATCTATGACAGGCTTTCATTGGGATATTAGGCATGGATGTCAAACAATAATTTTCTTATTTATAATCAATAATTAATGAATTTTATTAAGAATAGATTTAATCAATTTAATTTAAAAACATATAAATGTTTTTCCTCCTTTTTATAGATACATTTTAATCAATTTAATCAATAAAATTGTTTAGTTTTTTCTCATTTTGGAGTTTTGCCAAGCTTATTAAATAATTTACTTGTAAGAAATTATTAATTTTGCATTAACTCATGTAAGTCTGAGAAAATAAAAGTACATTCTTGAATTTAACTATTAATAAACGTAATTTTTCAACAAATTAAGTGTTATGGTATTTAATATATTAATAATTAACGTGTGGGTCTATTATATATTTAAATAATAATTATAAATTTTAATTGGACAAATATTAATTTTTGAAATGTAGATAATTTTTGACTTTCTTTTAATTGGAAAGAATAGTTTATCATTATTTTGCTTCATTCTTTAAAAGATTATGCTGCATATTTTGTGCTGTAATTAATTAATTTTATTCAATTAGAGTGTTTTAAAAATATTATTTAAGTTATGAAAAACGTTAGTAAGTATTAAAAAATAATCACTACTTTTTCATAAATAATAAATTTGTTTATTATTTCGAAAACAATAGATAAGTTTGTTTTTCTTCAAATTCATTAAGATATATTTCTTTCAAATAACATAATTAACTTAAGAGCTGTTTAATTACATTAAAGTTTTAAGTTTCTTTATATAATTTTTTGGTAATTAAAATATTTTCTGATTTGATATCATATAATACAAGTTTTAATCAGTCTGAAGTGGCAACATCATAAGGGAAAAATACACTTGTTTATTGCAACTAACATATTTACTTTGTCATGTTGAACCAGAAAAAAAGAATCAAAAATTTTAATTTTTTCTTAGTAAACTTGATTATTCTTTTAAATGAAAATAACAAAGCAGTAATTCGGTGGAAGTTTCCAGTTTTTAATTAATATGTAAATTTTTCTACAGAAAATAACAAGAAAAATAATTTTATGTTCTAATTAAAGTAATCAATCCTTCCATATTATCTTACTTATAAAAAACTGTTTCTGATGAATACAGTATCTGAAGAAGATTAGATAGGTTTGGTTTCATGAGAAAATGTTGAAAATATGGCTCTCGTGTTAAACAAACCGTGTGCAAACTTATTTGGGAATACGTTGTTCAAAACAAATTTCAGACTAAAACACAAGACTGAATACATTAAGAGTATATGTATTTATTGATAAAATTTAGAAATTACTTATCATTTAACAAAGAAAGAAAACCAAGGTATATGCATGCATATTTAAAGTTAAAGTTTTATTAAATAAATATTATTTTTAATTTAATAAAGCTATTGATATATAAAGAATTTTAGAAAAAAAAATAATTTCCTTGACATTGCATTTTATCTACACTTAAAAATGGAAAGTTAAATGAATGTTAAGCATGCAAAACTGCTTCCGATCCATACACTATTTTAAGAAGATAAGATATATTTCATGAGAAAGGGTTGGAAATTAGTTCGTGTGCTAAACGAACCATGAATAAATGTATCTCATTTGGGAATGCAAAATCTCTTTATTTTGTTCAAAACAAATTTCACATCAAAATATAAAATTGAATACATTAAGTTAAATTAAGATATAGCTGTGAAAAGTTTTGAAATTTAATGTTATTTGAATAAGAAAAGATTAAGATATATGGATGCATATTAGAATTACATTTTATTAACAAATAAATATTATAGATCTATTTAATAAGATACTGATTTGTAATGAACCTAAGAAAAATGAATGATTATTTCAATTAAACTACATTTTATTTACACTTATAAAGGCAAATATTTTTATGGATTTGTATCTGCATTGTAAAGATTAAATTTATCATACATATAATCGAATAAATTAGTACAATGGTAATTCAATGCACCTTGAAAAAAACATTTGAAATTTCATTTAAAAAGTTTTTATTCAAAGTGTTTTGTTGTTTCAGACGATATTTTTATGCATTTTTTCACTAAATTGCTTTTTGATGATGTAGTAAAAAATATTTGTAGTATTAAAGAAAGTGGAACAAAGAGACCTTTCTGACATATATGCTTTTAGCCAAATATAATTTATTGAATTTGGGGTATTTTTTTAAAAAAAATTGTCACCTTTTATGGATACTAAAAATTAAAATTTTATATCTGGATTTTAAATTCCGTAACCTTTTTTTTAATATTTTGAAGTGATTATAGGAACATATATCGAATGCTTGAAATATTTTCATTTCTTCATATTTAATTATTTTTTCAGAATGGAAATGATTTCATTCGTCAATAACCAATTCATCATTCATTGATCTAACATGGTGTTAAATTAGAAAACCGGAAATTGGAACAATTACTTTCAGAGCACTCGCTTTTTATTTTTAAATCGTTTTCATTTTCAGTTATTTGTTCTTATTTGTATAATTTGCAGTTCATCTGGGACTAATGAAATAAAATAAAAATGCAAAATTCAAAATTATTTTTCAGTTTGCTTTCACAGCTTTATTTATAGTTGTTGTGGTTGTGATTTTGCTGACATTCATTATAGTCACGTGAAAGGACGTGCGAGTTTTGCTAATATTAAATGAAGTATAAGACAATAAAATTCTTATATTTAAAATATTAACTTTTATACCAAATTTAGTGTAGTTAAGTTTTCTGTTTTACATATTTGGATATATCATTAAATACTCTGTTTTACATATTTGGATTGCAGAACTTCAAGGTCAGCATTTTTTTAATTTATTTTTTTCAAACTTTTAATCCAAATCATACTTTTATTTGGAACAATTAAACTTAAATGAACTATAATTTATTCTTCTGTTTTTTTTTTCATTATATTCAGGGATTATGCTGGTTGTTTGCTTTCAATTTTATTCAATTATAATGATTTTTTTTAATATCTCTTATCTGTAATATGATATTTGAAATACTTACATAATAGCTACCAAATATTAATACTTT
The DNA here is from genome assembly GCA_026543055.1 of Argiope trifasciata. Taxonomy (NCBI): domain Eukaryota; kingdom Metazoa; phylum Arthropoda; class Arachnida; order Araneae; family Araneidae; genus Argiope; species Argiope trifasciata. The sequence continues at coordinate 2,671,012 of JAPMOQ010050981.1, forward strand.
ACAACAAACAATCAAACCGAAATGAAATTTAATCATTCCGCATTTCTTCTTCAGTATTAAGGAGTTGTCAGATATAATTTTTAATGAAGACATTTATTGCAATCGTGAATTAAAGGAAATTAAATATATTTTTTCTTAATATTAATTTTCCAGTTAACATTTATTTTTATAATTGTATTATTCTCTTGTTAAACTCGGGTGTGTAGAACTTATGTCCTGATTCAAGTGGAAAATGTCGAATTTCAAATATTCAATAAATTTTCTTTTCTACCTCTTTTGTTTTATACTCTGTTTATATAACTACAAACGACAGTCTTTAATGTGTCACATGATTAATAAAAGTTAAAATGGTGTATTAAAAAGTGTTGAGCTTTATATTGTGTTGTTTATCCCAATGTGATTGAAGTGTTCATTTATGGACTAATTTTATGCAAACCTATTAATTTGCATGGCAGTAATGATTTGCGATAAAAAGGGAGTAGAAAATGCTCGAAAGATGACAGGATTATCCCCTAATAATGTTATTTACCTCCCCTTGATCTAAGATGAAAGTTCGAAGAAAATATAAATATATAGCAAAAATGGTATTAGGGTTTTCTTTAAACGTTTATTTTAATAAAATTTTGAAGTTTCATTGCAATAATAGACATTTTATCAAATACAAATGAGCATTTCTATTATATTTTGGTATTTATTATTATTGCGAACGAATATATTTTCAATTTCATTATAAGCAGAGACAATTTATCAGAAGTAGAACACAAAATTACATAAATGATTAAATAATAAAGCATCGTATACATCTGAATACCACTTAATAAATTTTTATAATTCATAAAAAAAAATTTTCAGCAATAAAACTAAATTCAATGGCATTTTTTTGCATACTCTACTTTAATAATTTTCTGAACACACTGATAATGAAATTTTTTTTGTGTGTCACAAATATTTCTATTGATTAAAACTAGATGTCCAAAAGTATTAATAACTATTTTAAGATAAATAATTAATTTATCTGTGACTGTTTTCGAAATAATTAAATATTTTTTTAATATTAAATTTAAGTGCATATTTCATTTCATTTCAATTTTTTAGAATCGGTTAATATGATTTGTTAGAAAAGTAACATTAATTTACAATTCAATTAAAAGTGTTGTCCTTATTATGCTGTGTTAATGTCCTTTATTATGCTAATTAATTAAATGTCCTTTATTATGCTAATTGAGCTCCAATCGGTTACAATAACTTTTTCGGCCCTAATAGACAAATACGTGTCAGAGATAAAATTTTGTTACTTGTAGGATACATAATTTTTTATTTTACTTGGGTTATTGTAAAAAGAAAGATTTTTACAAGATTTCAAATTACAAACAGGCAAAGGGTGGATTGAAATTGCTAAAATGGATCCCTAAGCAAATCAATACAACTGCAAAGTGAATAACATTGCAAATGTGCAAATAAAACGCGTCATAGACCTACAAACTTTTTAAATTCACGCTAAATTTCAATTTCAATTTTTAAATCCACAAATTCGTCAAATGCCTGAAAAGAAAGCAAATCACGTATTCAGCTCGACAACCTTATTTTTCATCGTACTGTTTACACACGTTTAAAATATCCCAAACTGTTTTTTTTGTCAAGGACAAATGTTGGAAATCCTTTTAAGAGTACACACGCTCCAGTAATCTTGATTCTTTTCAAAAAAGCATAAAAATAGCAAAAAGAGAGTCGTAAAAATAAGTGGAATTCAAAAATAAACAGAAGACAATTCATGAATATATCTATATTCTCAACATCACAGACTGAAAATAAAAGAAATAAAAATAAATCTGCTGCTCATGGTCAGAAAACTTCGAATACAAAGAACAACAAGAAACTTCCCCGATTTAACTTAAGAGTTGCAAAACCCAAAGGTTTATGCATGAGCCATCTGATGATCTAAGCTTTTGAAATTGTCATGTAAACCAGCACCACATACATCTATCATTCATTTTTATACAGTATGTTTTAAACGCGATATTGTGACAATAGGCTTTAAGATACAATTTATAAAATATAGATGGTGTTCTGTTTACTGTTTGATGGTGTTCTGTTAACATCGTTTGTTTTGAATTTAAAATAAGTTATAAGTAAATACCTGTAAGAGCATCTACTTCGGAGCTAAATAATTTGGGTAAACTTATTAGAAGCACGAAACAGAAATAGAACGGGATATTTCTGCAGTTTTAATAGCTATGAAAAATGAAATTTAATATCCAACATTTTGCAGCCGTAATTAGGAGAATTTTATCCATAAAGTAGATTAGAAATGAAATTGTACATCTGTACTTACAATGCTCAAGGACTTTACTTTTATCTAAGTTTTTTTAAAGCTGTTTATTAAAAGATTAGGTGTAAATCGATGCGTGTTTCTTTTGTAGATTACTACACGAGAGATCCTGATAAAAAGGCTGGCTTCAATATTACTGAAATATTGTTAATTTGTTTTTTAGTCATCGATTTCTGTCTTGTATACAGTCAATATAAGGAGAAATGAATTTCTTAATTGTCAAAAATCTCTCTATTTTTTTTCGCTTAATCTTTTTGTTTGATAACTTGAGATCAGAAAAATCCATTTGTAGAATTATGTCAGTCTCCAATCAGGGAAGTTGTAAGAAAGGAAGCAGAGCTAGATAGATGAAATTATACAAGTGCTTTATTTAATTGCAAATTGCAGACATGTAATAAATTTTAAAGTAAATGTATTATTACCAGTCATACAATCGATCTTTTAAATGATAGCCCAAAAATAGAGAATGTGTCTAGAAACAATACTGAAAGAATAAAACAGCTGTAGATTTCAAAAAAAAACTGTATATTTGAAGGAAATTTGGTACTGAATTTACTGTAGGAAGGCGGTATGCCGGTCTATATATTTGAATATATGTCAATATTATAAATATTGTAAGCAAAATATAATTAAATAACTCGGAAGCTCCATAAATTAGATAAATCATTTTTATGTCTACTTTATAGCGAAATTGATACCTCATATCAAACACATAATTTATATTCGGGATTGGACTTGTCCATAGCATTAATTAATATTATTGGTATTATTTCATTTAAGTAAATAAATCAAATAATAATAGTAATTGGTGTGAGAAACTTCTTATTCGCACTCATATGTTTTTGTTCATTTTTTTTCTTACCTGGACAAGCTTTTATATATATATATATATATATATGTTGCTTTTTCAGAAGTTCCATTTTACCATAAATGGCATGTTAACTTACGGCAATTATGAAATTAATTATTACATTTAATAGAAATATTTGTTACTTCAGCTCATTTGAATCAGTTCAGAAATGTTAATACACTGATGGAAAAAAAATCCCACCAAGAAAAAAATATTGTACAGTAATGAAATTTTAGGAATACATTTGTCTAGGTAACATATTTAATTGATTAAAGTTTTAAGATCGCAGGTAGAGCCATTGGCGAGAAGAGCCATTTCAAATGTGAAATGTTGGTACATTAGTAACCGGTGTAACCGCCAGAATTTTGAATGCAAGCATGAAAACGTGCATGCATTGTGTCGTACAGGTGTCGGATTTATGTTTGTGGGATGGAGTTCCATGCCTGTTGCACTTGGGCGGTCAATGCAGGGACGCTTAATGCTGGTTGTGGATGACGCTGGAGTTGTCGTCCAATGATGCTCGATTGGAGAAAGATCTGGTGATCTAGCAAGCCAAGGCAACATGTCAACACTCTGTAGAGCATGTTGGGTTACAACAGCGGTATGAGGTAGAGCGTTATCCTGTTGTAAAACACCCCTTTGAATGCTGTTCATGAATGGCAGCACAACAGGTTGTATCACTAGACTGACGTACAAATTTGCAGTCAGGGTGCGTGGGATAACCACGAGAGGGCACCTGCTGTCATACGAAATTGCTCCCCAAGCCATAACTCCAGAAGTAGGCTCTGTGCGTCTAGGCCGCAGACAGGTCACTAGCAGTTTTTCGCCTGGCCTGATTCTAACCAACAAATGGCTATCACTGTGGCCAAGACAGAACCGGCTTTCATCAGAAAACACAACAGATTTTCACTCCGTCCTTCAATGAGCTCTAGCTTGACACCACTCACGTCACAAACGGCAGTGGTTTGGAGTCAGTGGAATGCACTGTACAGGGCGTCTGGCTCGGAGCTGTCCTTGAAGTAACCGATTTGTAACAGTTCGTTGTGTCACTGCAGCTCGAATTTCAGCTGAAGACGCAGTACGATTAGCCACAGTCATACGCCAAATACGACGGTCTTCCCTCTCAGTAGTACCACGTGGCCACCCGGAACATGGTCTTCTTGAGGCAGTACCTTCCCTTGACCACTGCTGCCAATACTCATGCACAGTGGATACACTCCTCCCAAGTCTTTCAGCAATATCGCGGAAAGAAAACCCACCTTCTCGTAGCCCTACAACAAGACCTCGTTCAAACTCAGTGAGCTGTTGATAATGGCTTCTTCGTCTTCTCAGAGGCATCCTTGATTAACATTAACCCACTACGTCAAATCTCAACTGTAAATAACGATCACGAACCTTGCAGCGCTTATTTAAAGCCAACCTCATTTGCATGTTCATAGTGTCGCTACTAGAGCCAAACTTACGCGCATAGCTCGAAATTTGAATCAAGTGTATAAACACGCCTACTAAATTTCGTTTATCTAGCACAGTTCCTTCCTAGTGTTGGGATTTTTTTCCATCAGTTTATGTTTACAACGCATGTAAGCAAAAAAGAAATGCTTAATACTATCCATTCAATACAATCCCTTAATTTTTAAGAAAATAAAAACGCAACAATTGCAGAATGTATGAAATTACAAAATTCTGTAAAGCTAATTTAAAATCCTACAGCCAATGATTATAAGACTGAGTTCCACTTTTGAGAAAAAAACTGTATCGCATTTGTAAGACAATTGAAGGGTTTGCTGCAAAAAAGGAAGTAGACCCGATTATTCAAATTAGCAGAACCCGTAAAATATGTCTGTAAATTCAAAATTCTGATGAGACGGACAGCTCCAACCTTGAGAAACACGAGAACAAAGATTAGAGTTACGTCTTTTTGGCACCAAATGGGCAAGGATTTATAATGTGCATGCAAAACCAAACTATCTCAAATTTTCCAAAATTGAAGTTACGTCCTTTTTGCAGCAAACCCTTTTATTATAGCTGCGTAACTGCATAAAAAGTTTAATTGTAACAAAACAAAATTTGATAATTTTATCAAAATGACGAAATGTAAATACGGAATAAAATTAAATAAAATATATAATACAGCGATATGAAAAAGGTACACATTTATTTAATCCTTTTTTTAAACCATCTTTTTCATTTCCTTTGCTAAAAAAATGTTAAAATTGAGAAAAAATTACATGAAATGAAAAATATTTTCAATTATAAATAAAAAAAGATTAAGTTAAAGCATTCAAACTAAAAGAAAGTAATTTTTTAATGCGAAATCTTAATTAAATGTAGTCTTTTAATTAAATATATTCAACAAGTTTTTAGACCATAGATAAGTGGTTTTTAAACAAATTAGATTATTAATCAAACACGAAAACACAAAGGTACATATTCTTAGTGAATAAATTAAATAATTTAATCAAATGTTTATTTATAAAATATCAAAGGCTTATATATGCTTTTTATCATACATAAAACTGAAATATGCATTTCTAACAACAAGTCATAGGAAGGAAAAAATTTGAAACTGAAATTTTAAAAAAGGAAGAATTCTAATAAATAATGTGGTTTATAATAGTCATGTGACAAGTAGATATCATTTTTTTATATTTTTCTAGAATTTATAAATTGTTTGAAAAGTAAAAATTGTTTTTGCAATAAATGTGTTTTAATATACCTAGGAATCTAAAAGTCAGGACGAACTTCGAAAATAAACAATTCATGCGAATAAACGATAAAAACGAATAAATATAAATATACAACGAATAAATATAAATATATAACGAAGAAATATAAATATATTACGAAGAAATATAAAAGAATGCGGTATGCTCTAAACGGATTGAAAAGAAACCTAGTTTTGTATTCCAACGAAACAAAAATAGTTCTGTTAGCGACCAACAGATGGTGACCAACAGATTCGCCAAAAGATGATATAAAAATTTAGAAAAATGTTATCAACTTTCAAGTCAGTTTAATTACAGTTAATTAATTAAATGTCCAATGTGCTGTCCATTATTCAGAAGTACAGCTGTAAGACGAGTCACCACACCGTCCAAAACATTTAGGGGCATTTCTTGCGTTATGGCAGACACATTTTGGCGGATAGTTTCTGTCAATACTGCCAGTGATGCCGGTTGGTCGCTGAACACTTTTGACGACTTAAAGTATCCCCACAACCATAAGTCACAGGATGTCAGATTGGGAGATCTTGGATGTCATGCATGATTATTGTATCTACTGATAATGCGATAATACCAAAATGTTATGCGTAGCAAGTATAAATATAACTGTTTGGAGTACCTGTCGCTCTCAGTTCAGAAATAATGTTCTGTAACAATGTTGCATTTGAAATCCGTGTGACTTCCTCAAAAAAAAAGGACCGATTATTAAAGGATCAAGCCACACCAGACTGTCACTTTATGTTGTTGCGAGGGCTCCTCAACAAATGCAATGAATTTTCTGTGGTCCACATTCGACAATTGTAGGTGTTAAAAGCGCCAAAGAGAGTGAAATAAGTTTCAATTATCCAAAGCACAGTGTGAAGCGAATCGTGATGCTCTTTCATGTTATTGAAATACCAAATTCACTAAATCTTGGCAAGAGTCGAAATCGGGAGGTTTCAGTTCTTGGTTATGTTGCAACTTGTAGGGATACCGTTTCAGAGTTACTCACAGTGCTCTCCAGATCCTTCTGTACGACACTTCTGTCTTCCTCAAACTTTCTAGAGAATTTTACTACGTTTCATATAAAATTGTCAGATATAAACTATTTACACTATTAGTGATTAGATTATTTTCCAGCAGTAATTGAGATTGTAGAAACTATGTTTGGAGCTATTTTTTTCAAAACAATTGTGGTCCATACCTCTTTCAAATGATACTTTTGTTCGTCGAATAGGTGATATAGCTGAAGATGTACAGTGTCAGCTTGCCTCGAAGTTGCGTGACAAATTTTTTTCAATGCAGCTTGATGAAACAACAGATAGTAATAAAAATACTCATTTAATTTTTATGTTCGATTTTGTAATATGTCAGTAGTAAATGAACTACTTTTCTGAAAACTGATAGAACTCAAACCAATAGCTTTTGAATTATTTGCTATATTAAATCCTTTTATGAACGAGACAAACATAGAATGGAAAAATTGAGTTGGAATATGCATCAATAGTGCTCGTTCAATGTTCGGAAGACCCCCCAAGCACTTTTAATATAAAAATCACATGAGTGTATCTGAACACATTTCATGATCCACAGAGAAGCTTTGGCTTCGAAAAAATGAGTCCTGGTCTCAATATTGTATTGATTACAGCTGTAACTGTAGTAAATTATACAAAAAGGAGGCGTGGGTTCAGTATATTCAGTGTTACTTTTTTATTGCAAGGCAGATGGTTATCATGTGAGAAATTTTTGTGAAGTGTTTATGAACTAAGAGAAATCAGAATTCTCCAGGAACAAAACGATGGCTGAGAACTTTCGTGATGGTTTATGTGTGATGAAATTGAGGTACTTGGTAGGCATATTCAAAATATTAAATAACTTAAACCTTCAACTCCAAGGAGCAAATACACATATGTCGGATTTGAGTAATAAAGTAAGAAAATTGGAATTCTGGATGAAAAATTTCAAGCATAACAGTGTTTGCAAATGCGGATGATTGTACAAACAACGCTGAAGAACATCTAAAAGTTGCTTTTGTAACCATTCAAAATTATTTAGCCATGCTAACAAAGAATTTTAAAATGTATTTCCTTGCTGACGACAAACAGCAAATTACAAGTGGATTAGTGATCCATTTCATAAGACTCCCGAAGGACTCTCAAGGACTTGGTGAGGAAGAAAGATTCACAGACTTCACGACAAGTGGTGTAACTAAAAGGCAATTTAGTAATAAACTCCTATTTAAGTTTTGGGCAGGTGTAGAGGATGATTTTTCTCTACACTAAAAACAAGGGCATTTCACATTCTTTTTCCATTTTCAGCATCCTACCTTTCTGAAACTGGTTTTTCTTCAGTGGCTTCTTTGAAGACAAAATATAGATCTCGATTAAATCTAGAAACAAAACTGAGAGTGACTGAGATTTCTAATATCAAGCCTTCCTTCCTTCAAAAAATTTCACTCTACAAGGGAAGCTCAAAGAAGTCACCAATAATTCTTAAATTCATTTTTAATTTAACATGTTTTGATTTAGTAAGTTGCTTTACTTAAATAATTATTATATATATATATATATATATATATATATATATATATATATATATAT
>JAPMOQ010050981.1:2681643-2699458 GCA_026543055.1 Argiope trifasciata
ATTCTTTTAGTATTTAACAATTTATTGTTCATATAATAATTTAATTATAATCAGAATTAATATATCGATTTAATAAAGCCGTTGTTACGCCTTGCAAGTCAATGATAATGAAACCAATCTGTACTAAATGATTACAAAATACTGATTAAAACTTTGACACAATTCTATGATATCTATGGCTAAGAAATTTTGCCATCTGTGGGTAAGTAAAGCCATATCTTATTAAAAAAATAGCTTGAGGATTTAAATATATATTGTTAAACTTAATCTTTAAGTTGTCGATAGTATTGAAAGACACAATTGCACTCTGTGGTTTTCTAAAACCTAATAGCTGTCAAGTAAACAATTGGTTTTTTCACATATTTGTTTCATTTCTGTTTAGATTTCTTACGTCATTTATTTCTAAAGCTTCTTGATCACGTTCAAAATCATCTTTTTTCTTTCGTTGCTTTTTCCACAGCTGACCATAGAAAATGCATTTATTTCTGAAGCATTTCATGTTCAAACTTCCATTTCATTTATTTCTAAGCCTGTTTTCAAAATTCACGTGTTGTTTTCAAAAGACAAAGCTTGGTTATTGAAGTGTGTCAAGTCTTAAAAAGGATTTTAAGCATCTGTTTTTGACCGAAAAAAAAAAAAGGATTTTAAAAATTATGAACGTGTTTGTATAGTAGCGTGACAGACACGGCTGTCAGACTGGATCTGTGTTTTTCTTCCAACCATAGGATTTATTTGTAGTATCTGATATCCAAACTGAAAGTTTGTGGAATTTAAAATGTGTATCCGTTTATATTTTTCCGTTTGGTTTTCTTTGAAGTTTATCGTTCTATTTTCTTAATGGTATTGTTTATGAAACTGGCGCAACGATAGCCAAAAAGGAATGATTCAAAATAAATTTAAGTAATTGTTTTTATACTGTTCACATTCGGTTAAAAATGATCTAAAAATAATTAATTTGAGATAATACAAATATTAAGCGTTTTTAAAATTTATATAAGATCATTATAAATACTTTTAATATCACTTTTTGATTATTTTCTTAAGGAAAATAATTGTCAAAATTGCTTAAATAAAGAACGTTTTGAAGATTAAGTTTATATAGTAAATATTGAAAATGCCTACTTCCTACTAAATGAATCATGCGCAAATACAATATATTTATGAATATTGAAGTTCTATATAATAGCTAAAAGAAGTGCTCATAAGTACACTACTGATTCTAATAAATTTTTATTTTATAAAGATCTAAGGTTTTATATAGTTTTCCAGAAAAGTTTAATTTTTTAAATATATTTTTAAGTATTATAAAAATACAAGATTAGACTGATATAAAATAATTAAATAAAATCTGGAATAGCTATTTAAATTAATGTTACCGAAGAATTTTTTAAATGTTATAAATGCTATTTTTTTTATTTATTCATTTTTGCATATTTCTTATTATCGAAATTGTTTATTGCTAAAATTTTTGAAGATGTGTTTAGAAAGCGAATCATTCTAAACTGAGAATTTAATCCCAGAAACATTTAATTAATTCAATTCTAATTTTTTAATAACAATATTTATATATAATAATAATATTTTCTTGCTTTATTTTCTTGTATATTTAAATGCTTTTATATAATAAATAAATTGCAAATGCTTTCAAAATAATTTTTTGAATGTTTTTATAAGGAAAACATTTATTGAAATTGCTTATAATAAATAAATAATACATAGGAGATTAATTTTGAATTGAAAACGTTCTGTTCCTACTAAATAAACAGTGTGGAAATATAAAATATTTGGGAATGAAGAATTTATTGGCATTAATTAAAGAAAACTGTGTTCATAAGTATTCTAACGAATACTGCAAATTTTGATTTATAAAGATTTAAGGTTTTGTATAATTCTCCAGTAAAATTTATCTTTTATTTGTATTTTCTAGTATTATTAAAGTGCATGCTTGGATTAATGTGTTAAATGAAATACAATAAATATCTGAATAGATATAATTAAAGATACCTTTATCATCACCTTTTGTGTTATGAAAATTCTAATAAAAGCTGCTTGGAATGCTTTAAATTATATATTTTTGTTGTATGAACTCTTGTTTTTTTATTACATAAACGCTTGTATTTTTTATTGTATAAACTCTTGTATTTTTTCGTTGTAATAATTCTTACTTTATGAACTATTTATTACTAACACTTTTGAAGAATTGTTTACAAAATGACTCATTCTAAAATGAGATTATAGGCTTAGAACTTTTGTTTAATCTCAATACAAATTGTCTGCTTCAAGGATTTTCTTACTTTTTATTAATACATTTATTCTATACATTACATGAAAGCGTTTTTATCTATTAGCTTATTCTTAACAGTTCATAATAAAGCAATATATATTAATCTAATAAAAAATAAGAGAATAATATAAAATCATTTTAAACAAAAGCTTGTAGATTCTCAAAAGTTCATAAATCCTTGCGATATCTCAGAATTTTAGAACAGATTCCAAACATGTGAAAACTACAATAATTTTGAAAAAAACCAGCAGCAAAGTATACTAAATTCATATATAAAGCTATTTATATACACTCACAATGCTTTTTCTCCTAGAAAACCGGACAATTATCACGAAAAAATGGCTTGAATATATTACTTGTGCTATTATCATGTATTATTTATTGTTATGTTTTTTTATATCATATGATATTTAGCATGTTATTATTTCATGTTTTATAAATTAACATTTCATACATCCTTGCATGAAACACAGACAGTTAAAAGTAAAAGGAGTTTCGAGGGGCTCTAATTGCTTTAATTTTAGAAACCCATTTTCATAAATTTTTTGTATAATTGTTAATTATTATTTCTTTTTTACTCAAGTATTATTCCAGGTATAGAAATAAATTTTAAATTAAGATGCAGTTTTTATTATGATACACTTATATTAATAGTGCAAAAACCCATACTCAATATACAATTACTTCTTTCAAAATAAATAAAAAACTTTATACAAAAGTATATTCAAATTATAGCAGTAAAATTCCGATGATGTCTCTGCATCTCACATATTTTAAACAAATATCCTTCATTGCCATATAATCAATCAGCCAAAAGACTTTCAATTGGATTCTGTTTTCTTTATTTTTTTTCATTACTCAATCATATTCTTTTGGCCACTGTTCATTTTTTCTTATCATCATCTTAAAGATCAATTTGTTTTACTAAGTCTTTAAATTCAGTTCTTTACACAAACTATATTAAAAAAAAGTTTCCTCCATTTTCCCCTCCTGTGCAAATGCTCATTCATTTTCCTATCTTACAGGATCCATGAATAATTCAATGAGTGGAAAAATGAATTGCGGAGTCAGTCTAGACTATAGGATTGGATACACTGAGGATCAAGGAAGGATTTATCTGAGAAACACGAGAAATTTTTTTCATTCTTACTTTAATAGATTAAGACGTCTTTTGTAATTTTTTTTGTTATAATCTTTATAAAAGATTAGTTCCTGAAATTTTTCTAGAAACAAACAGATATTTTTGGAAATGAGCTTCCATTTTGTTTTAATTTTGTGGGCAACAAAAGAAAAACAAATGAATTTTCGTGGTAGTAAGTTTGAGGGGAATTTTTTTTTCATACAAGTAACTCAAGCTAGTTTACCTTTAAATAAGCCATTTCTACTTGTACAAACTATTCTTATTTTATCTTTGTTAAAAATATAGGGTGACCAAGAAATAACTGGAGATGTTAAGAGCTCTGTAGTGTGTTATGTTCATTGGTAAAGATATATCTCACGAACGTTACTAAACAATTTTGTGTGGACATAAAATATAGTGAAACTTCTGTGGTTGAGAGAAGTCGCTCGGGTTTCGTAATCTTGCTTCTTGTGAATCAGGAACAGTTATAATATAATTGATAATATAACAGAAGGGAAATATTATAACTAAATAATAAAAAGATATTATAACAAAGTTAAATATAACATCCAAATAATAAAAAAAGATAACTTTCGAGAAAGTAAATAATCCTTGTAAAAAAAGATGCCATTTGCAAACATTATGAACAAACAAAAACATCATTGTAAAGCCAGAGTTAAATACTATTTAATGAAAGAAGAAAAAAAGGCTAATTCCATTCTTAGAAAAAATGGAATTTTCCTTTCAGAATAAGGAATAAGATATCCATTTAAAAATACATATTTTTAAACAATATTGTTACTCAAATCAAATAATTCATAAATGATGAAGGAATTATTGGATTCATGGATTTATTGAATAAGGCAGGATAAAAAAAATCAAACATACTCGACTTTATTGTCAAGAATTTACTGAACATCCACTAGAGATGTCTATTTAGTTAAGAAAGCATTTAACAAATTCAGATATCTCGTTTGCGAAATGGGCAAAAAGTATTCATTACTTTTAGAGTCGTTTTAAGAGTTAATTTTAAAAAACTGTGGTGTTAGCGAAGAATAAAGTAAATGATTTCATTATGACTTAAATATATTATGTAATCGATATTATATGCACTCAGATAATTGTAGGAATCTGTAAAGATATTCTTGAAAATCCCATTCATGAATACAGAGCAAAAGAAAAAAATGAAAGATAATTTTATCGTACATTTTTTCTTATATTTAAAAAAATATATACGAGAATTTTTTTCATCGTATATTTTTTAATACTAATATTTTTAGTAACTTCAGATATTTTAATTTGAATAATACAATTTTCATTCATATTTCTGGTGTATTTAGTCTATAATTTTGACGATGCATTATTCTAATTTATTTTTAGATGAAATTTCAAATAATGAAATATTATTACGTCTTCTGCTTTTATGATATTATTTCTTTATTAAAATGTTTATAAAAACCAAAAAGAATAAATTACTTCGCTTAACTGATGAAATTATCTTATTATGTAACAATGGGCTGCTGAAACTGTATTACAATTACTTCAATACTGACTTGATTATGTTACTTAATTTGTGTCGGTAAAATAAGTATAAAAAAAGTTTTGAAACAAATTTATTCTATATCTATTGTACTTATCTAGGCTAGTTTAATATATTTCTAGTCTAAAATAAATTATTTGTCATTGGATTATCAAAATATGTTTGAAACTATTTTTCAAGTAAAAAAGGCTTGACCCAATCATCATTCGAATTCAAATCCGCTTTCAGTAAGTGAACTATTAAGAAAAAAGGGAGAATATCCTTAGCAAGGCATAGCGAAGACTTCAAAGAAAAACACATTTTCAATTCACACAAGATTTCAATCTGGATTTTACAAACCACATATCAATCAAAAGCTGAGAGAAAAAAGAATGACTCACGAATATAGACTGACTGCCTCGTTTTTCAAGTCAGTGTTTTCATATGTTTAAAATGCTAAAAGCCATTTTTGCTCAAGCCCAGAGTTTGGAAATCCTTTTAAATTCCCGCTCACCTCACTTAGTTCGATTCTTTTCAAAACAGCCTGTGAATATCCAGATAAGTCTTAGAAATAAATGGAAAATAGGAATATAAATAAAAGAAACCTGGAAAATAAATATATTTTCAACACCGAACAAAGAAAAATTTTAAAAAATTCCATTGGACGCTGTAAATGACTCGGAAATCAATAGCACCATGAAGCCTGATCGACTAATAGCAGCTTAATGCAACTGTTTAAGTGTGTGTCACATGGTTTCATACTTCAAAAGATGTTCCGATATAAGATCATAATACTGATAGCCTCGAGGGTTTTATTTTAACAACATATGTGTGACCGTATAAGTTAGAGGAGTTTTAACCCTTTATTTACTGACGGTACTTAAAAGTACCATTTAAATCTAGCTTATATCTTTACTAGATGACTATTTTTGCTGATGGTATTCTAAAGAACACGGGGAATGTAACCCGAATAACATAAAATTAATATAAGCTAAAAGTAGGAATTAAAAATATTTAATTAATAATTAAACTAATTAAGATATTTCTGTTAATTACTTTTTTTTCTTGGGTTCTCTGGGATTATTTTGCAAGGAAACTAAACGACTGGTGCAAAAATGAAGTTGAAAAATTGATGGCGACATAATTCAGTAAATAAAGGGTTAAAAAGTCAATCTGGGATTCATACCTTAAAATATGTTTCGGTGTATGATCTTTGTACTGATAGCCCTGCCGGAGTAATTTTAACAACCTATATGTGACCGTATTAGTTACAGGAGTTTTAAAATGTCAATCTGGGATTCGTATTTCAAAAGATGTTCCGGTGTATGGTCATAGTACTGGCAGTCTTAATTTAAAGGTCTTAGATTAATTCAAACTATGTATATTTGGTCTTATAAGTTAGAGGAGTTTTGAATAATTCCATCTGGGGCTCGTACTTCTAAGGATGCCCCGATATATGATAATAATACTGATAACTCTGAGGGTTTTATTTTAACAACGCAAGCATGATAGTGTAAGTTAGAGGAATTTTAAAAAGTCCATCTGGGATTAATACATCAAGAGATGTTTCGGTGTAATGAAGAGCAAATTTTAACAGTTTGTGTGTGGTAGTAGGAATTGTAGGAGTTTTAAAATGTCCATCTGGGATTCATATTTCAGAGACATTCCCATGTATGTCCATAGTAAAGGCAGCCATGAGAAGTTAACTTTAACAATCTGTGTAGTTGTATATGTTAAAGGAGTTTTAAAACGTCCATTTACTAAAACTAAAGACAATGTCTTATTTTTTGCCGAAATTCTGGAATAATTTTTTTTAAAGATGGTCTTTTGTGTTTTATATTTCTGTTGTAGAGTCTCAAGACAATGAGTTTCGGTCTTTTCTTATAATTGAAACATAATTTATATATTTAAAATGTCCTTGTTTTCTTTTAACCTTAAGACCTTAATCACTTTTAAATATGAGATATATTAAACAATTTTATATTCTCAGAAAATATGTAAAATATTTTAAACTACTACACATATAATGATTTTTTATGTAAATGCAATCACAAAATATAATTCGTTAAATAAAAATAACTAAAAATACATCGTACAAATTCCTTATTTAGAAGTGAACTATTTTCCATCTCTCTCTCTCTTTATATATATATATATATATATAAATCAACCATAAAAGCATCAAAATAATCAAAAGCCATTTCCTGAGTCAACAAAAATTACACCGAAGCTAATAAGGTCAACATCGAAATTAAAATTTAATTCCGAATTAAACACTGAAAATAGAAATCAAATAAAATAAAACCTATTAATTAAACAAATCTAAATTAATAAAATTAATATAATTATGTATACGAAACACATACGAAATTAATTACGGAATCGAAATTACAAATTATTTTGGATTAAAACAAGTTTAAAATTTTAAAATATATTAAAAAATCAATCCTTTTATTTAGTGAGCGTAAATGCAGCGACAATTAAAATACAGATGTATCTAAATTAATTAACAAAATAAGCCAAGCAAAAATTAGCACAACCGAATAACTCGGATATCGAGGGGTCAATACTTTTGGACATTGTCCGATGCCTCTCACAGAAAAAATATCCCTTATTTTGAATCCTTGCTTGAGGTGACCCTTGAGGAAGTCTTCAGGCCGGATTTTTTTTTCTATTGGCTGCAGTTTTGATTCGGTCTTTCTCCCTTTAGCTTGGCTTATTTTATTATATAACTAAACTAACTAACTATTTTATGATATAACTTATTTCAAACAATTAATTTGTCCATTGATTTAATGCACAATATCTTATTTTCTATTTTCCACGAGGAAAATTCTAAAAAAAATTATTTTAACTGACAAAATGTTATTTATTATTTTAGCCTGCATTATAAATACTATTTTATCCATTTCACTAATCATCAAAATTTAAGCCGATTTGCACATTTTCTGGGATATTTTCCAAACCATTAATATACTTCAAAGAAAAAAAAACATTATATAGATAATTTGCATCTCATTCTTAACTATTTTTAATACTTGTTATATATGAATTTTAAATCAACTGGTTTTTCTATTTCTATTAATTTGACATATTTTCATTACTTAAAAGTAAATTAATGGTTTACCGATTCAAGCTTATAGTTAAATGATCTAATGATTAATACATATTTTGAAATATTATAGCAAAACTCCATACTAATGCTCATGTTTTATAAATTAGCAATGATTTATAGCATGTTGAGATATTTTATCTTTATAACTTTATAGCTTAGTGGATATATCTGCTCAGTTAAATTTGATGAATGATGATGGTAGTTTAATGTGTTTTTTATTGAAAACAATATTTACTAACATATAAGGATACTATAAGAGGAAATGACATGGTGAGTGATTAATTATCGAGTATCATTATTATTTGGTATTTATTATGTTATACTTTGGGTTAAGGTTGACTGCGTTCATGTGTTTACTTCATTCAAATATTTATGAGCTATAAATTAATGCACTAAGAGATACATTAAACTTACTGTAATATTTTTCATCATTTGTGTATTGTTTCAGTTACAGTTATATTTTATGTTTCATTTAATTATATTTAAAATCCTTTACATTGCAATATATTTAAAAAATATTATCCATTGAATTTTAATATTATATTTACATGATTCTTCACTGCACTTTTACTAACATGATATCGTTTTTATTTCTTAAGAATATTAGTTCTCAATCCTTAAAATTGCAGTATTCTGACATAAAAATAAAGTTTTTTTGGAGGTGCTGAGAGTATGAGAAGATTCACAAACTAAAAATAATATTTTTCATGATCAAGATTTTTTTTAAATTTTCATTTCATATTTTGAAATATTTTTCTTCATACAGAAAATTAATTGTATATTTAATGCAATTAATATACAATCAATTTAGATTTAATTTTACAATTTTATAAAATCAACTATCAACTTTGACAGTAAAGAAAATTTAGTGTATAATACTGGTTCAAATAAATGTGTATGTCTACGACAGTTATGATAAGTAATTTAGTTATAGCGACATCAGTTTCAAAATCTACCATTCTCATGGTTTTTCACATAGGGTGTTAAATTTAATTCTTAGTAGCTATTGGCAATTTCATAAGGCCTGATTTTATCTCATGACCTTCAAAACCCAGGTAATTTAGATATTATTTTTATTTTATTTATTTATTTTTATTTTTTGTGGCTTGTTAATTCGGTCCGTCCAGATTGCTGGCTTCTATTTCATAGCTTTCTGACAGCGCCTGAAACGACATTTTATTCTTCAATTTTCTATTCACTGCTATCAACAAATAAACGATTTATTTTCTAGTATTTTTGTTTCCATTTCTTTTATTTTTAAGGTTGTTTTCCATATCTGTTGCTTTGTTTTCAAAAGACGAAGTTTGGTTATTGAGGTGTGTGAATTTTTAAAAATATTTTAAGAATCTACTCTTAACGGTGGAAGATAATTTCAAGCATTATAAACGCGTTTATATAGTGAAGACACAATTGTGGCTCTCAGTTTGGATGATTCTTTAAAGCTTCCATATGTGTTACACTTTGTCAAATTATTTTAAGATATTTGAAAATTCTCACAAAATATATAAAAAAAGTTTCCTTGGAAATATATTTATTTATGATAAAAATGTTAAAAAATTATTATGATTTAATAAATGTTATCTTCTTATGTATAAATATAATTAGATTTATATAAATATAAATATTTTTAAATACACAAATCTTAAGAAAATCTTAATTTTTTTTAAATAACTTTTTGAATTAGGAAGTAAAAAACTGTACTAATTATGAAACTATTACACTACTAAAAAAATGTATGTGTTGAAATTATATAAAAAAATCTGCCTATTTAAATATTGAAAATATCATTTCATTACTGTTAACGAATTAACTGAAGAATACAAAAATTAAACTGAGTTTTCATAAAATATAAGTGATTTTTTTCCAGAAGATATTTTATAAATCTATATTTACGTAAAACCTTTCATATATTATAGATCTAGCTACTTGTCACTGTATGCAAGTTAGCCCTTTTTATTTTCCATTCATTTTGAATAAAATACTAAAAAATATTTTTTTAAACATTTAATTTTCTATTTAATTATTAATTCGAGAGTTATCTCTAAAGGATATGCTTCATTGTGTTTTTAAATAAAATAAACAAATAATAGAAGAAGTGTAAAAAGTATAAGAATAAGAATATACTAAATATCATTTTTACCAAATGATGTCTTTTTAAGGTTTTACTCCATAATATCACGGCATTAAAACACAGTTTTTTTTCCTATTAAAAAGAGCAAGACAGGATAAAACGAGACAATAATTAGAAACTGCAGAAAAAGTAATCATATTCAGGCTTAAATATGGAGAAATCATGGAGTTTCCTCCTTTTCCATGTTAGAAGGTACCTTCAATGAAAATGATTAGCCCATCGTTTGATGAATGAAATCATACTACCCATGAATGGCACCTCACATGCTGCCCATGAAAGTCCGGATTCCAGATAATTCATGGTAGCTTCATTGAGGTTACATTTCAAGAAAATTTCAAATATTGTTTATTTAACACTAAACACACAATTAGACATAAAATGCGTTAATTTCGTGAAAATTTAATTCACAGCAAAACACATTTTTTTAACTTATAAAAAATTAATCTGCATGTATTTAATCGCTTTCTAAATATTCTTTTATATTGAATAATAAAACGAATTCTCAATAAATTCATATTGTACACTTAAATGAAATAAATTAGAGTTCCAAATATGATCACATTTTCTTAGATCTGCAAATTAGTTATTAGTGCAAAAAGGCTTTCAAAGATATATAATATAATTTTATTAAACTTTTATGAAAATAAATCATAAATTAAGAGAATAAATGAAGAAAATAGCTGAATAAAATCAAACTCCAGAAACACATTAGAAGTAAAAGTAGTATACATGTTTCATCAATTACGAGTGATTCATCAAATGTGTATATTTTAAAAGCATACGAGGAAGAGCAATTCTCCATAAGTAATGGTTTACTTATCTATACTTATAATAAAGCTCAATGTGTGTGTGTGTGTGTGTTGGCGCTCTACAGACCAGACCGTTGGACCTACAGCTACCAAATTTGGTACATGTAGACCTTGGAGGTCGGGAATGTGCACCTCGAAGCCCTTTTATCGAAATCTTAATTAGAATTTGAATTAATTAAAATTTAATCGAAATTTCGACGTTCTTCCGGTATAACTTCCGAAAATATTATCGGACAAACATGATTTTAAAATACATTTAAAGATAAAAAAAATTAGCTTTCTAATGGTATCGGTGTTTTAATGCATAACTCAAGCTTCTATTTTTAACGAAATATTTCAACCATATTTTTTTAGCACGTGACTGGATAAAATAAAATAAAACAAAGCCGGAAGTTCAAAGAAAAAGCAACTATCATCGCAAATCAAATCTAGCTATGCAACTTTTAGCACGTGACTGGATATATATATATATATATATATATATATATATGTGTGTGTGTGTGTGATATTTTCTTAAAAATAAATGCAAAGTTTGGAGCATTGTGTTGGCGTAATTGTGCCAATACGTTGGTTGAATTCCGCCAAGGATCGAACCTGCGACGTTCGGGTTTGAAGTCCAGTAACTTATCCACTATACAAAAACGGCCACCAATGTCTAGTGGTAGTTACTGGCTTATTAAGATGTCACCACACAAAGCAAAGGTTTCTATGATCGTTTGCAATATCTATATCATTCATTCCATAAATTATCTTTATTTATTGAATTTAGACAGGATATGCATTGAAATCCCGACTTAATGGCGTATTTCTATAATCGTTTGCAATATCTGTATCATTAATTCAATAATTTTTTCCCTTTTTCGCTTTCTTTAAAAAACATATTCAACATTTGGCAACATCACCGAAAAAAGCATTTTTAGTATTTTGGAAGCATAATCGATAAATTATTAGAGTATTAAAGTCAAAAAGTTTTTCCGAATAAAGTTACCGACTCTTTAACTACTAAGAACTGAATCTTTTAACTTTAACTATTTCTTAAATTTTGGCTAATGAATATGGGATTTAATTGAAAATTTTAGAACGCATTACTCATCTCGAACCAGCTGGTCACCAAAGGCGGCTAGTTTTAAATAATTTAATCATAGAAAGATAAAGTATCAAAATTTTATATACAGGTATTAAGGGACTTTTATTTAAGAAATATTTTTATGTCTTCATGACAAAACTGCAAAACTGAAGAAATTTTCATCTTTAATTAATATGTAAATTTCTTTGATAGGAAATGTAAATTGATTGACATCTAGTTTACAACCTAAAATAATCTTTTATTTTTAATGTAATTTTCACAACAGCATTTACGAAAAAGAAAATTCCGTCTGGTCAAGGCATTGAAAGTATTCTCTTTATACAAAATAAATGCTTTTGAAAACCCGGAGAGTTTAGGAATTAAGGATACATTTTCTTTGATTAATGGATTGATTGGTCTATAACAAATTAGTGGATGCAATAAGCATTGATTTTGAAAAATTCAAATTATACAATTATATTGTCAAGATAAATGTGAAAATACATTCAAACTTAAGGATCTTTTATTCAACAATAAATTTATGTGCAATTTTGATGATTCATTTATTTTTTAACAAAACCCCTTTGCTAATACTCTCACAAGACTTCACAGGTTTCATAAAAACAGATTGAAAAATAGCTACAACTAATTTTTAAGTTCTCAAGAATAATTGTAAGAATCAATGGAATAAATTAATAGAAAAGTTTTGTAGACAATGAATCGATTATTAGTATCCATCCATGAAAAGAAAAAAAGAAAAATCTTACTCATTTAGGCATTATAAAGAAATTTGTAAAATAAACGATGTCCTGATTCTGAAATGAAAAATGTTTGTATCTTTATTTTCTAACGAACCAATATTTATTCAATAGTATAAAAAATAATATTTTATTGTATTATCAAATGTAATAAAAATGGTAATATTGCCGGTGTCCTGGCATAGGGATAGTGCTTCTTCATCCTGATCTGGGCTTCCCGGGTTCGGGCATGGGTTTTCTGTTTCTGTGTTCAATCTATAAGGTGTGTGAACGTGTCTCCCCCCCGTGCAAAGGAGTTGTGCAAGCAAATATCACGTAAGAAGTAGCTAAGTCATCCTCTCGGCCCTCGTTGGCACTACTGTAAAAACAAGCGATGCTTACTCGGCATTAATTTCTGACAGATAACTATTAGTGAACTTGTAAAACGCCATAAATAACAAAACAACAACATGGTAAGAATAATTGAATTCATAACAGACAATTATTATAAAAATTTGTTTTATCTATCAAGTAAAAATATATTTACTTTAAATTGTTGAACAAGTCCATGCAAACCTAAAATTTTTAGGAAGATCATGAGTTAAGTTTTCACATATGTATGATTATCTGTATAAATATCTGTAATTTGTAAATATCTGATTTTATCTGTAATTTTATTGATTATGCACATTTCAAGTGGGAAGGAAATTTTATTTGTTGCCTGCATTTGATTATAAAAATTCAATTCATTATGCATTTCACATTCTTTCTTTCTTTTCTTTTTTTTTGCATGGATAATATTTCAACCATAAGAATGTGTACAAATAGGATCTTTATTATTACACAGCGATATTAATCATTCAAAGTGAGATTCATATTCAATGTGAGATTCATACTTTCCAAAGGTTTAATATCAGAAAAAAAAAGTACAATTCAAATTATGCATGCATCAAATTAAAGTTGCAGTTTTTGTAATCCTGACAATTCAAAAAAGTCTTTCTGATCACCATTACCATCTATCAACCGAAAGTTTTTCAATCGATTCTTTTTTCTTTTTTAGTTTCTGCTTTCATTACCAAATCATATTCTTATGACCACTATTCATTTTTTTCTTATCATCATCTTAAAGAAGAATTTGTCTTACAATATCTTTAAATTCAGTTCTTTAAGAAACGTATATGGAAGGAATTCTTTTTTTTTTCTTTCTGCGCAAATGTTCATTCATTTTCCTAGCTTACAAGAGCCAGTGAATAATTCATTGAGTCGAAAAATGAATTGTTGGAGTCTGTCTTGTCTACAAAATGGGATTTAATTCAGACTGAAGGCAGGATTGATCAGTGGAAAGTTTTTCATTCGTACTTTAATAGATGAAGACATCTTTTGATATCTTTTTGTTACAGTCCATTTAAATGAATAGTTCTTCGAATCATTCAAAGAACAGATGAAAATGTTTTTGGAACTGAATTCCCTTTTTGGTTTAATGTTGAATAAGCAATTTAGATTAGTTACGATGCATAGTTGGATAGAGTTTAAAGCATTTTTTTTTCATTTGAAGAATTTAATTTATTTCTTACTTACAGAGCTAAACTTTGTTTTAACTTTTTTTAAATATATATATATATGTTCCCCTTCTTAGGATATTTAGATCATTGACTTTTTAAATTATTAAAATAGGTAGAATCCCTTTCATAAAATCATTCATCTTATAATTCAATACGACTGAAACACGTGGATTTAATTAAAACCATTTACTGCAATTTACAATATAAATATTACGAAATAAAAGCAGAAAAAAAACTTCTGCTATGGGTTTAAATATTTGGAAAATCACATGTTTTGATGTAGAATTCCAGTTGCTTCCCAGCATTTCAAATCATTGTTTCCGATATTATGCCAATTTGAATTTAAAATATTAATAAAGTTATTTAAATATCATACGAAAATAAAAAATTATATCACTAAACGGGCCTCGTTTTCTGTATCTTAAAACTCGTAATTTTTTTAAAGATCCATTAATTAGCTTAGCGAAGAGTGTGATTCAGTTCAGCTATAAAATTTTCAATGATTGAACTAGTTAGAAAGTTATATGATATTTTGATTATATTTGTTTGACTGTTCCTATTCGACAGCTAGTTATAAGCTCTATTTTCGCATTTACGTTTGGGTTTTATATATAGTTTTCCAAATATGTAATATTGCTTCCCAGCACAATTTGTGCAATTATCGGAAAGAACGTTTTGCGATACATTTTGTTGTATGCTGATCGGATGTGAATCAATGTTATCAGGGTTTGACGACAAACGGTGTATTTGGTAACTTTGGCGACAAAATTGATGTACTGAAATCTTTCCGAATTATAGCAATATAGCAAAAAGAGATATGCTTGATTGTTCCAGAATCATTTTTACCCTGTTCCTCGAATTATAAAAGCCCGGCAGCTTCAAGCAGAAGACAGTTATGTATTGAGTCGTGTATCGAGTGCTCGAGAAGTTTGGAGTCTCAAAGTGAGTCAACGACTGAATATTTGAATCAGTTAAGCGAAGTCCAGGGGTTGAGTGGATCTCAAGCAATTCCCGAATTGAGGAGTTTTGAGGTATGTCTTTTTTTAAATTTGGTGATTGATCTATAGTCATCTTTGTTCTGCTTCCCGAACTATAAAAGACAGGCAGTTTCAAGCCGAAGACATCCATGTATTAAGTGGTGCATCGAATGCTCAAGAGGTTTACAGTCTCAAAACGAGTCAACGGCTGAATATTTGAATCATTCCGGTGAAGCGGGAAGGGTTGATTGGATCTCAAGCGACTGTTGAATTGAGATTCAACCGATTGCCGAGTCCTGGAATTTATTGCGGAACACTCATCGAGTCGTGTGATGAGTAGCCAGTCATATAGTAGTGATGCAGCAGTTGGTTACGGCTAAAAAGAGGTGCCAATGGAGAATTGCAGACATTTGGAAAGACCATGGAGCGAACCTATAATATTCCCTCTTCCTGCTGAATTCTGACAGGCCGCTTTGTGTGATGTGGTTATTATGACTTCTGATTGCTACTTTATTATTAATGTCTTCGTGTTAATAATGTTGTAGTTCATTGCTAAAAACTGATGGTAAAAGCCCCAGCATCCAAGAACAGAAGTCTAACTTCTAGCTCAGCTTAAGTTTGTCATTATTAATTATTCCTTTCTATTAAAAAGATATTTCGACTAGTGTATCTAGTATTTGAACTTATCAAATTGCATATTGTCTACTAATAATTACAACACTTCAAAATAAAATAATTAATAAAATATGAATTGCAACATTTTAGAAATAAAACGATTTTTTTCTGATATTGTTTAATAATATCAATCTATATTAATTTTTCAATTCTCATTAAAATCTTAAATTTAAGAAACATACAATTTCAGTTGTCACATATTTGAAACGTTTATTTATTAGGTTGTTCGGAAAGTAATTTCGTTTTTTCCCGACAGAGGATTTAATTGTATTTTTCGCACCCAATTTCATACTTAAATCGCAAAATCATTTTATGTTTTAAGAGCTGATATAGCAAGGCTTGAGTGTGAAAAAGTGCAGCTGATTCTTCGCAGTAGTTTTTGGATGGTGCCCTTTTAAATATGGAGAGCAATAAACAGCATTTTCGTCATTTTTTTCTTTTTTGCTATATAAAAGGTAAAAATGCTGTCAAGCCAGAAATAAATTAGCCAATATGTGTGGAGAAGATGTGTTAACAGTACATCAGTACCAGAACTGATTTGCAAAATTTTTCCTTCAAATGAGGAGGCCAAAAACCACCTCGATCAGTTTTTTTTACAGCAAAGACCAAAACTTTTATGAGCGTGTAATCATGTTACTACCAAAAATATGGCAAAAGGTATTAGACCAGAAGGCAATTTTATAATTTAATAAATAATTTATTCATTAAACGAAAATTTCTTTTCATTTTGACAAAAGAAAACGAAATGACTTTCCCAACAACCCAATACTTTAAGATTATTATTTAGAGATCAGTATAATGAGTTTAAAGTAATAAATAAAGAAGAATATTGACATGATTTGCTTATTTAAAATATATTTTTCAAGATAATAAGGCAACATGCAATTTGTGAATGCAATTAATGATGAAAAAAATTTTCTTCTACTTATGGATGAATATAATATTTAAAAAAAAAATCCATATATTGAAAGAGAAAAAGCTGATAAAACTGATTCTCTTTTGTTTCAAATAAATGCCTGCAGATCTACCAATGTAACAACTTACCTGAAAAACAGAGAAAGTATAACAACACTCTTCCTCAGGATATGACGCAGGTCTTTGTTAGTTCAAGTGGACAGGTTCGCTTAAGCGGCATCCACTTCAAAATCCCCCTAGTTCGCGGGGTTGCGCACGGGCTGTTAAACCTAATCCCTCTGGACTGTCGGCAGTATGATAAGGCCTCTCCACATCACAGAGTCTTCCAGCCCCAGATGACTCATGTGTTAGCCATCGGCTTTCGCAGCTCTTAGGTCCGGTCAGTCCGGCTTCTTGCCCTCGTTTATTTCCTAAGCTTCTTGATGCGTCTAGCTGGACTTTTTATTCTTTCTTTCTCACTGCTAGCTGAAGAGAGTCTGTTTGTATTTTGACTTTTCGGCTTTTTTTATTTGTCTCCATATTACATGCTGCTTTATATGAAAGGAAACCGGCGTACTGAATAATTGTTTTAAAATAGCATTTAATTTATTTTTAATAAAGATTCTTTGAGATAATCATGAAAATTTAAATATCATAAGCGTGTATAAAAAATAAAGGATTAAATGCAATTATTTGCAAGAATACTCGTTCTTTCTTTCAGATAAATGAATAAATTGTAGCACTTAATATTAGCATTTTCAATATTTCTTAGTTTTATGATCAAGTAGCTTTGCTTACAGAATTAGAATACAAAAAATTAATGAGATCAACTAATTAGACAATTAAAAATTGCTTTGATATATGACAACTTTAACAAGAATATATATATATATATATATATATATATATATATATATATATATATA
>JAPMOQ010050981.1:2699468-2710599 GCA_026543055.1 Argiope trifasciata
ATATATATATATATATATATATATATATATATATATATATATATATATATATGGAAAAAATACAGATGGAAATTTTTCTATGTTGAAATACATTGATAATTCTCAATATCAAGTAGTGATCCCATGCTGTAAATAAGTATTTTTCATAACAAAAAATTTCGTTATCCAATAATAAATTTTATGAATTAAGTAATTAAGTACTTATATTATGCTAACAATGGTTTTATTTTTAAGAGAAAAAATACTAAAAAAACTATTTTATTCTTTTAATTATATATTTAACGCAGTTAAAAATTAAAGCAATTATAAAAGTAAAAGTCAATATTAATGATGCCACATATCCAATTCTAAGTAACAATCAAGAAGAGAAATTCGGTAATTAAAAAGCAAATAAAGCTAAATTAGAAGTGAAGAATTCGCATACAAATAACTTTAAAATAAATTGGGAAAAAAGAATAAATAATATAGCACAGAAAGCTTTTTTATCTGATAATTTATTTAACTAAGTCTCTAAAAACATTATTTTCCTTATTATCTGCAATTTTTCAATTTAATTTACTGGATATATTAGACTGTTTTTAAAAAAATAAATGAGATCTTTATAATTATTGGTTTTTAAACTAGGCGTAAATGAATTTTATAATATTTAAAATTTCAAAGAACAAATTATTATTTAAAACTTGAATTATTTGTGAACGAAAAAGAAAAAGTATTAATATTTCTTGAAACAGATACTCATATCTGATTAAAAGGAAGAATTTTACTATATTCTTTAGTAATGGGGAAGTTTAAATACACGAATACATTGGGTGATTTGCATAAATATAAACAAGTTTTAAAATAAAGCTTTAATATAAACAAGTTCTGTCATAAATCGCAAACTGACCACAAATCATCTCTTTGCTTCCAGCAGCTATGGAATAGCAGAAACAAATAATGTAATTGAATAAGAAAAGAATAACCTACGAAAGATAATATCATGGTGGGATAAAGAAATGTCATTTGTGAACCCTTAGTAGTACAAGGCAGAAATTAGGCTAATGAAAAAGTCAATGAAAACTCCTGATAAGAATAGCTTCTTCTTTGCAATCATAAAAGGAAATGTTGCAATAAGAAAAGAAATCTTAAAGCTGATATTTTTCCCTCAAATCAAATATCTCATAAATAACAGCAAATTCATGGGATCCATGAATTGGCTATTACTTTTTTTTGCCAAGGCAGGAGCTTCCATAGTCATTCAGATTGCTACGGAAATGTAGCAATGAGAAAAGAAATGTTAAAGCTGATATTTTCCACCTAAATTCAAATATCTCATAAATAGTAACGAATTCATGGGATCCATGAATTGTCTATCTCTTTATTTGCCATGACATGCCTAGTGTTAGAAAAATATACATTTTATTTATTTTGTTTGTTAAGTACCGTTTTGGATAGAAAACTGCCCATTTAGTTGACAGTGTAATCGTCACATGATCAAAAATGAGCTTTTATAGCCATTTACATTGCCTAAAAGGTTTGCTTCTAATATGATTGAATAAGAAGGTGGAAGATTGATCCTGAATTTAAAGACAATTTAGGATTAAAAGGTAAACTCATAAGATGTTAGACTATTGAGCAATTATTTGGATACAATGTTAGATTATTGATTAATAATCAAACATAATATCCAAATAGATATATGAATAAAGTTTACCCAAGATTAAAAAACAAGGGAATTTATTAGATCGGAATAAAATATTTCATTTTGTTTTATTAACTTTTTCTTAATTTAAATTTTTTATGCTGTTGGAGATATACAAGAATATTTGTTAATCAAATATTTTTTTAATAAAATTTATTCAAGAAAACTTTTTTTATTTAGTGTTTGCACATTAATGCTTATTTAAGTTTTAATTTTTTTATCCCTTTATTTGCATATATTAAAAGCAAAAAATGTTAAATAAATAATTTTTTTAATACAAATAAATCGTTCAAAAAATATCCAGCACTAAAATATGTGTTTGTATGTGTCATTATACTCCAATAAAAATTAAATAAAAAAAATTTCGAACATATGCTTGAAGAAAAATGTACAAAAAAATTAAATGTATGTCCAGAGTTATGATAAAATAGATTTTATAGGATTTTAAGCCAAAAAAATTGCTACGATAGTGAAAACAAAAACGATTACTAATTTGCGATCTTTCAATAAACAAACTAAGCCAGATAATTGTAAAATCAGATGCTTACATTTGTTCTGATTGTATGTTTCGAAAATTATTATTATCTTTATTTTGAAAAGAGTTGATAAGCTTGTTCAGTTAGCATGTGCGTTTAAAATAATAAGACGTTAGAAAGAATTAAGTTTTCTTGGAATATTTCAGCTTATTTTACAAAATACATTGATATATTTTTAATGGGAAATGGGCTGTTTATATCTTCATAGTTCAAAATAAATTTTATACCATTTATCACGAATCGGATAACATTTCGGTTCAAACTGTTCCGTACACAAAACTATTATGAACAATTAACCTTAAAAAAGGAACAAATACAGCACTTTACAGACATAAAATCCTTTCAAATTTAAGATATATGTCACTTTTTCGTATGATTTTTTTCTGCAATCGAAATGATAAAAAATGATAAAATTGATTAAAACTATTTTCATTACATATTTCCGGTTATTAAAAATTTTCTACAATATTTTATCATAGCTTTAATATTTTTTGTTATATTAACACCCCACAAACTAACACTTTAAAGCAACACTAGGGCTATGTTGAGACGGACCAACCAAACAGAGGAAGGACATTTTACCCCGACGGATTTAACATGCACCAGACATACTTATATAACGGTTCATTGGCTAAATTGGGTTTCGAACCTGAAGCCCTCCAGTTCTGAAACGACCATATCTTCAGGCGATTTCCCCTTTCCATTCAATTTTTTTAATTAATACTATGTGATAAAATGTTTTCACTGGAGGTTTTTGGAGCCTCAAAAGTGAAGGTAATAAATTGTTAAAGCCTTAAAATTTAAGGCAATAAATTGGCTATTTATCTCTTTTTTTATTTTGAAGTTGACTTTCACAACACAGATTTTAAATATCTACCATCTGTTAATGTAGTTTTATTTTGGAGTCGGCTTTCATAGAAAGCTTTTGAATTATACATCGTCTGCATTTTTTTAGTTTTTTTCTTGACACAGTTTTATTGCCAAAATCGTGCAACGTTTTTTAAAAAAAATAAACCAAAAAAGTTAAAATAATTTTTGTTTAATCGATAAAGATTGTCGGTTCTCGGATAGTTTTAACTAATTAAAATAATTTTAGTAGAAAATAAAACAGAATTCAGATGTGCTGATAAATGTCACATTTGGGGATTACTCGCCTAATAAAGTTACAACTTGATTTCCAAATTATATATTCTCTAAATTCTTACTAATTAATTTAATGACTTAAATTAATTAATTTCTTGATTGATTTAAGTCATTAACCAGTTTGAAACCAACACGAGGCTATCAGATTACTCAAGTGTCGATATTTGGAAAATTAATGGGTTTTTTTCATCTCAAAATTTAGATTTCATTTTTTCCCGTTATAATTTTTTAAAATCTTTATCAATTTTCTGTAGGGCAACTTTTAATATATGTATTTTTTATTTCCTTTTCATCTCCGATTTTCACATAATATTAATTCCCAACTTATTTTATCGCAATGGTTTAGTCTAATTGGTAAGCTTACAGGCTCCTTTACGCATTTTCAAACATTTACTTATAACTATAGAAAGAAATGGGCACTAGTTATGTAAACTCTTCTCATCAATTATATTAATTATGCCTGCTAATTACCGTTTTCCAATTTAAAATCTTATAATATTTATATTTAAATAAAATGCACTCCCATATAATAAGTGAAATTAATGGCATGCCAAAATGTGACCATGATTAAAGGATGTAAATAATGCAAATAAATATGATAATATTATACGTGTGCTCCATGAAAATATTCATCCTTTATAAATTAGCAATGATTTATTATATTTTGAGTTACTTCGATTTCATAGCGTTGTTACTTAGGTGCTGAATTTTGCTGTCTTGTTAAATTTGATATATAGTGATGGTAATTTAACGCATATTTTCTTTTGTGAACTACTGAATAAAATGAAATTTGAAAAATGACTTTGAATATTATAAATTGCTATAAAGCCTTATATAAGTAATTTAATATGATAAATACCTGATTGAAGAAGACGGCTAGCTTATATATTTCCTAACGAATAGTTATGACTTTGTAATATATTGATATATATTATCTTAAGGGGTTTTATAAAAATATTTTATACTTTCTTACATTACACTACAAACATAATTTGTGTTTTACACTCAGTTATGAAAAATAGAGAATTATAAAGTAAAATTAAATAAGAATTGTTTCTATTTTGTTGCAAAATATAACTTTAGCAAACTTTAAAAAGATATAACTTTACTAACTAATGTTTTATAAAGATGTCAGTTATACAGTACTTTGATTTAATTGGAATCAGAATATAACTCTTAATCACCATTTAATCACTCAACCGTTTTCCTTCTTTTGTTATCTTCTTATATTTCAGATTAATTATTGGGAATGTCAATACACATGACGCTTGGGCGCAGGCATTAACCCTCTCATTGCGTAATTCTTTTATCAAAATAGATGCAAAAATCGCAAACCGTTTTGTGCCAGATATTTTGAGCTTAGAAAAGAGCGCGAAAAATTTTGCAAAACATACTTGTATATTTCGTAGAGCCGTGAATAACTAACGTCATCTGTTGCCTAAGATCTGAGTGAAATCAGAAAATCTGATATGGAAACTTGAATGGGAAATGATCGCTAAACAGGCGGAAAAAATGCATCTCCGTGGAAATCGTGGACTGCGAAAAATTTATCTGCGTAAATCAAAGGATACGCATCTAGAGGGTTAATGGGTTAAGTATCCATAGGTCTCTAGCAGATTGTTAAACTTAATCCTTCGTGGCTGTCAGTAATATGATAAGACATGATGACATTCCACGGTCTTCAAGTTCCAGATGTATCATAAGTAAATCATTCACTTCAATAACTCTTTGGTTCTGACAGTCCAGTTTCTTTCCCAATCTTCCTCATAATGTCCAAATGAACGCGTTATTATTTTTTTCTTTTTTATTGCTAAAGGCATCAGTTAAGAGTTTATTTTATTCGATTTTTTTTCTTTCATTCTCTCAACTTATTTATTTGTAAGGTTTGTTATGAAGATTTTCGTTCGTTGTTTACAAAACTGGATCGAAATAAAATACAATATTGGATCTAAATAACATAAATGCATTAAAAACGTTTTAAAATGTAATTGAGAAAATATTGTTAGTAATATTTTCTTTCTCGTAAACTATGGATTCAATAACATAATGAAAGAAGGAACTTTGTTGAATGAAATAATATGTTGTACATAAATTAGGTAGCATATTTTTTTTCACTGCGGATAAATGAATTTTCTTTCTGTGTATGTTTGACAATGATATTTATGAAAAAACTCCAAACTTTGAAACTCGGAACTTAATCACAATTTAAGAGTCCTTTCATGCCCAAAATCTTGTTTTTTAAATGCAATTATACTGGAAGTATGGTAGCATTAAGATTAACAATCGACATTTGTGAGAATTATTCATTGGAATTACCGCCTGGACCATCTAAAGATATTCAAATCTAACTACAGTATCATTTTGAGAAAAGACATTAAGATGCACATTTTTTCCCTCTTATTCCGTCAAATACCTATTTTACAGAAAATTAGATTTTATGATACTGTATTAGTTGAATGTAGACATATATTTTAAAGATGTATCGATAAAACTAAAATATCACGTTTTCGCCCATTTTTGCTTATTTTAAAGTCCAATATCTCTTTAAGTAAAGAAATTAAAAGAGATTCCATGAAATATTTCTTAAAAGTTATAAGATTTTTTAAAATACTAAATATGATAACTATTTTAATGTATTTTAGGTAAGTTTCATAAATTTCTATTCCAATTTATATGAGTGAAAATGGTGAACTTTAAGTCGAAATAAGACTGAAAAATAACATGAACAAATTCATCTTTTAAGAAATTTTTAATAATAGTGGAATATATTTCTACTTTGTGATGTATTTATTATGTATCAAACGCACAATATTTAAATGGAAAAAATCACTCTAAATAAAAATAAATAAGGAAAAAAATTCATTCAAACATAAACAAATATATATTTATATTAGTAGAATATGTTACTATTTCGTGATGGATATATTATGTGTCAACTTCTTAGATTTTTTATAAAAATATATCTTAGATACCATTTTTTTTCAGATATTTTTAAATTTATTCGTTAATTAAATTATTATTATTTATTCGTTAATTTATTCGTTAATTCGTTAATTAAAAAGTTTCAAATCTGCTTGGACATACAAATAACCATAATCTTTTCACAAGAAAAAATTGCAGAAAATTGTTTCTAAAAATTTGAAAATACACACTAAAAGATATTTAGTAAAAATAAAGTTTGCAATTTAAACGAATAGCCAGCAAAAATAAATGAAACGGAAGAGAAAAATGAAAAAAAGGTCTTGAAAATAAATGCACTCTCAACATCCAACACTGAAAATAAAACAAAAAAATAATTGCATATTGGAAAGCAGCCAAGAAAACTTTAAAAAAAACAATCCATACTTTAACTAACTAACTAACTTTAACTGAAAGAGGCGAAACAATACATTTTAAGTGTGAATCCTTTAAATTCCAAAGTTATTAAATATGATAGGATTTTATTCTACTGCAACTGTAAAAGAATGTATGTTGAATTGCGAAGCATGTTAATAGGAACTTTAGAAGTTTAGTTAAAACTTTAAAGTCAGCAAACTTGAAATATGAAACAATTTAGCAAGAGTCAAAATGAAACAATTCTTGTATGAATCATATAGAACCGCATAATTATTAAATGCGAAAGGATTTCATATTATTACTATTATAAACATTTCGTATTAACAAGAAAATCTAATTAATAGGAATTTTAATGAGTTTTAAATTGTTTTTCTTTCACAATGCATTCTCTAATTTTTTTTTTATTTCAAATAATTTCAATTATCTAAGTGAAGTACATTATTTGTTTAACTGACTTTTATCCACCTTGTTGATCAGAATAAATATGAATCACTCATTTTTTCAGACTTATCATAATCAAAGAAATGGAAATATCTTTTCAATTCTCGAATAATTCTATACTCGCTTATTAATTTAAACGATTAAGATTTCTTAAAATATTCATATGCGAATAAGAATGAATTCATCATTAAAATCACGAAAAAAAGTATGTAACTAGCATATTTTCCGTTTGCAACTAGCATGGTACTAATTATTTCAAATTAACATGATTTAATTATAATATTCATATTTAATTTCATATATATTTAAATTCAGTTCGAAAGATTTGAAAGGAAAAATAATTTTCTGGTTGATCTTAGCATTTAACTATTAGAACTTAGCTGGCGAGACGCACGTGGAATGGTTTGATACTTTATTTTTGGTTCTTTGACATATAAACTACTTGCGTATATAAACTACTACAACAAATATACCATAAGGTTTACAGATGTAAGGCAGTTTACAATTAATAGTAGAATAAATTTCATATATAAGGATATAGACACAAATGCAAAGCAAAATTCAGGAAACAAGTAAATACCCAAATACAAACAAAAATGAAACAGAATTGCTAACAGAAACATAAAATAAATGATATAAAGCGATTGAAGAAGTATAATCAAATAATAAAAAATATTCAAAATACAGATACAAAAGTGTATGTATGCAAATATATATAAGTAAATACATAGAAATAAAGTTTAAATAATGTGGGATAAAATACTGTTAATATATGTACAAAAGGAAATGAAAGATGATTTAGACGGTTTTACACTTTAAGTCCAGAAAAATTCGTTTAGAGACTTCTTTCAATATCAGAGGTGGATCAGCAGTTGCCTCTGAAATAAGTCTCACTGGAAACGGTGAATTACGTTCAAATTTGAAGCTTACAGTATAGTTTGAATATACTGGTACCCTAAACACGCACTTTTATTGGTGCAGTTTAGCGTGAACGGTAGCATATTCAAGTATTTCTTTACTACTACAACTTGTGATCAAAAGATGATAATAAAATCAAAAGTTACTGTGGATATTTAATCAGATTCGGTAAAAAGAGATTCAGATAATAAGGGATAAAATAAAGGAACAATCCGATTCTTCGAAAGAAGGCTCTTTTAATAAACCGCAAACAAAAAAAGAATATTCTCTTTTCAAAGATATTATATTGTGCCCAAAAGAAAAGGTTAAAGAAATTGTGCTTAAAGTATGGGAAAATATGCTTATCAAAAATACTGAGAAATAAATGTTTCCTGTATGAATTGAATACTTCTTGTACAGACTATTATTATATTTTTAAAATTTAACTACACAACTCAATTTTCATGTAGAAAACATTAGGCTATTCCAATTATAAAAGTATTATGGATAACAATTATTTCAAATCTAATAAATCAGCGATTGCTTTAAATTTATTCCTTTTTTAATTTTTAATCAACCGTTACATAATAAAAACTACAACTGTCACAAACTTCATGCCGTGTTTGAATTATATTATGTTTTTCATGTCATTTAATCGTTCGTGGCGAGCAGACACCCGATATAATTTAAATTGTAGTGCTCATCCACCCAAATCAAATTTCGTAGACGTTTCTTTTTTTTTCGCAAAGACATTAGTTTAGCCACCAGGGCAATTTTATCAATATAATTTTGTTATGATATTAAGATTTCTGTCATGTAATTATAACTAATCTTTCTAAACTATGAGAAATGCCATTTAAAGACACAAATTCAAATTATGGTGAATTGAAGTTTAATTTATTATTATTATTTTCATATAAAGTTTATTTATAATTAATATTATATAAATAATAAATTAATATTTATTTTAATATTCCTTACAATTTGAGTTTCCTTTCTCATCACTTCTCATTTCTCATCAATCAGCCGAAAATTTTAGTTTTACTTTATCCTTTACTTTCATTTAATCCATATTTGTTTATCATTTCTTGTTTTTTCTTATCATCTTTTTGGAAACATTTTGTTTACACAATATTTTAACTCAGTTCTGTATAAAAAATATACGAAAGAAACTACCTTTTCCTTCTTTCAGTGTAAATGTGCATTCATTTTCCCAGCTTACAGTATCCGTGAATTATTCATTGAATCGAAAAAGGGTTACGGAGTCTGTCTAGACTACAGAATAGGATCCAACTCAGGATCAAGGAAGGATTTATCTGAAGCACCGATGCGTCTTCCCATTCGTACTGCAATAGAGAGATTAAAACCTCTCCTGATATTTTTAGTAACAATCTGTTTGAAAGAATAGTTCTATATTAAAATAAATTATTCGAAGAATAGTCTTAAATATTTAGAAATAAATTTCCACTTTATTTAGAATTATCAAAATTCGAATGCAAATAATTTTACTTCAATGGAACCTTAAGAATAGAGCTTCTTAAATTTGAAAGAAATTAGCCAATTATCTTGAATACATGAATTCATAAATTTAACTTTATTTTGTAAATTATGTATAGATATATATTTGTGTTCCTCAAAATTGTATAGTAGAAAATGAAATAATCATCAACAAACCTTTATCTAGTATTAGGTGTAAAGAAAATATTAGATTCAGGCAAATCAGATGAATAACTCGTTTTTTACTATCAAGGATTTAAAATTACAATGTATTGTGGATTTGCAAGGATTGATGTATATTGTACTTTATGATGCATAACAAGGATTATCTATTATAATTTTAAACAATTACGAAGGATTATTTATTATAATTATAAAAAATTTAGTCTGCTGCTATTTTTTTCGAATAATTTATATTCATCATTATAAGAAATCTCATGCATGTAGAAATTTACATTATATCAGGAATATGGCACTCGAGAGGTTTCAAAACGCGATAAAAATTCCTTTGAATTACAAATCTGGAACTTGCAAGATTGTTTCAACTCAGACGCAAATCAAAGGAAATATAAACTCCTTACTCCTTCATAGATCTTTATATAAATTGAATTGATTCAAACTCGTAAGAGTGAAAGTTCTGAATTTGAGTTTCTCTATATTCCTGATAAAGCCATCTCCTTTAAATTTAATATTTCTTAGGAACATGCTTTATCAATATCAAATATCCGATATCAAATCATATTTATCAGCATGAATTTTATTAATTAATAAACAAATAAAATTAAATTAAGTTCGAAGAATTCACTTAAAATATGAATTTCAAAATCTTTTAAAAGTAAAATGAACCCAAAAATTAAAATAATATTTCAAAAATACTAAGGTTTTTTTTTATTTGCCTTAAATATATTTTTTTTCAGAAACAAAAAAAAGCACTTTTTTTTGCCTCAAACGTTTTGCTGTAGATTCTTTTTGCTATATTTGCGTACTGATTTGAACTATGAAAACGCGTTTTCTTCTATAAGCACTGCCTTATGAGATAATAATAAAAACTAATTTTCGTATTTTTTGAAACCAGGCGGGAAACAAAAAAAAATTATTGCATAGCGTTTTTGAACGTATGTTGATTATATTTGATTAAAATGTTTTAAATGTATAAACAATTTCACTTTCTTCTCAAAGTATCTTTACATAATTATGATTAAACTTTAAATACCCAGTCATTCAAGGAAGAAATTATTTATCTAAGAAAAGAAATAAATAATACTAACCCCTGTTCCGACACTGAATATTTTGTGAAGACTTATAGATAAATAATACTGCATCTAAAGTTCTGTAGATATATTTCTATGGTGATTATATTCTAGATTAATTTCTATGGTGGAAAATGGCTAGTTTATTTCATCAATAAAAAATATAAAATTTCTTCGTTTCCTAAAAACCTGAGTATTCCTGTTAAACCTGTTAAATTCCTTCGCCGTTTTTTGCAATATGTTATTAGAAACTGAAATTTTCAAGAGAGAGAGCATATTTCTTCAAAAAAGAAATATTACAAAACCATAAATATATATATATATATATATATATATATATATATTTATGG
>JAPMOQ010050981.1:2722783-2771212 GCA_026543055.1 Argiope trifasciata
ATATGTATGTATATATATATATAACATTCTCATAAAATAAATTTTTATTTCTTTCAAAATATATAGAATTTCAAGCAAAAAAAATTACTTTTATGTTGTAATGTTCAGCTGGATAAATGTCTAATAAGCTATGACACTTTTTTTTTTTAAAGTGTAGCTGAATTTTTATATATATATATATATATATTTCAATACACGCAAGTTTTAAAGATATCAGAATAAAGATATGCTTTCAGGATGTATTCTTATATAATTAGTTTTTGTGATATTTTTTCTTGTCTTTCCATTCCATATTCTTTGTTTTTTGTTTAACAAATATGTCTAATATTTCTGTAAAACAGACTTTAAACAAACTGTGTTTTAGAGAAATGATAATTTCATGTGTCAAAAGAAAATTCTTTATTCGAATATAAAGATATTAAAAGAAAAAGGGAGTTTAGATTGTATAAAAAGGTTTTGTCTTATCTTAATATAAAGATGGGTGAAAATAAAGGATACATTAGTTATCAGTGATTAAATTTGACACCATAAAAAAGAAAAATATCTTCAAATGTTTTCAAGAGATTAATCATTTCTAAAATCTTATATGTTAAAATTGGTGAATGTTTTTAATTTCTTCTAACACTTTTAGTTATCGTAAGAAACTAAAAATGGTTGAAAGGCCATTAACTAATTATAATATAAATCTTATGTGAAATCTATTTAGCTATAGATAAATATATAATTATATATATATGGATGTATAAGGCAAAAGTTACCTTAAAACAATGACATATCTAATTTTCTTCCGTTATTTTCAGTTGTTTTTACTAGACAATACTTTAAAAGTATATTTGAATTAATTAATTTTCTAAAATCATGAAATTCTTTCTTAAAATTAGAAACTTTTGAAATTGAGTCGCAAAGAAATATTAATTTTTTGTTTAAAACTTACCTCGTATTTTTATTATAATACTATTGATAATTTTATATATATTCTATAATTTTTAAATAAGAAAAGTGAGATAAGTTCAGTTATTTTGCAGCTATTTGCATTCATTAAAGAAATATTTATTCGTTTTAAAAGGATTTTAAAACTTATTTTCGATAAATATATATCTATATATATTGGAAAAAAATATGAATTAAATTTTTCATTGGAAACAAAATAATCTATGTCAAGTACCTAATGGATGTTGAAAAACGTTTTTTAAACACATCATGGGAATAAGTCTGTATTTTTAAGTGTTTTGTATATCTGCATGTTGAAAACCAGAATGTTGATGGAACTGTTTTATGTAATATTTTCTTACATAAGACATATATTTAACTTGCTTTTATTACATTTCTCACATAATACAACTTTTCTTACATAAGACATGTAACTTAATTTTATTACACTTCTTACATAAGATTAATTTTCTTGTATAATACATGCACTTAGTTATTTTTATTATATTACTTAAGACTACTTGTCTTACATACGAAATGTACTTAACATATTTTTCTTAAATATATTTTCAAATATTCTTACTTAAGACATGTAACTTACTTTTATTACATTTCTTTTGTAAGAAATCTGCAATTAAATCTTAAAGGAAATAAAAATGCAATGAATTTTGAAAAAGAAATCAATAAAAAAGTATCAAAACAATGTTGTCAAACGATTATACAGATCATTACTGGAATTGTACTGGCTAAGATAAGCTGCATCAATGCTAAAATTTTTGTAGTGGGCGGTCTTGCATACGGACTATTAAATTTGATCCTTCTAGACTGTCAGCAGTGTGATGAGACCTCACCGCATCATGTATTCCAGCCTCAGATGACACGTGCTATCCATTCGCGTTTTCTGCTTTTAGCTCCGGTCATCTCGACTTCTTCCAGTCGTCTATTTCCTAAGCTTTCTTGTGACGTCCATCTGGACAGATTCTCCTTTCTTTCACGCTGATGGCTAAAGAAAATGCATTTATTTTCAAGTTTATTTTTCGTTCCTCATTTGTTGATGGTTACTTATTCGATCTATTTCACATGTTGTTTTCAAAATAAGAAAAATCAGACTTGTGTAAAGTGTTGATATTTAAAGTATTTTCACCATGTTTCCTTGGCAAATAAGAAAATTTCAGCTCCATAAACATAAACAATGAATCGAAAAGGGGACATGCCTTCAATATTCGCTTTCTCCTCAAATGAATAAATAGTTGCTGGTACTTGGAATTTACGACGATATTTAAATCGAGTATGTAAATTTCATTCATCTCTCTTACCTTTTAATTTACTTTGCTCAAGGAAGTGGACTTGAAAGATAGAATTGGAATTAATGGCATGTTCATTTAAATATGATTTAAGGTTTTAAACTGGAATATATAAAAAGCTGAAGATAAATTATGTGAGGTTATCTATACTTATAATAAAGCTCAATGTGTGTGTGTGTGTGTGTTGGCGCTCTACAGGCCAGACCGTTGGACCTACAGCTACCAAATTTGGTACATGTATACCTTGGAGGTCGGAAAATGTGCACCTTGGAGCCCTTTTTTTAAATTTTTAATTAGAATTTGAATTAATTAAAATTTAAGGGAAATTTTGACGTTTTTCCGCTATAATTTCCGAAATTATTATTGGACAAACATGATTTTTACATCAATTTAAAGATAAAAAAATTAGCTTTCTAATGGTATCAGTGTTTTAATGTATAACTCAAGCTTCTATTTTTAACGATTTTTTAAAGAAATATTTTAACCATATTTTTTTTAGCACGTGACCGGATAAAATAAAACAATGACGGAAGCTCAGATTAAAAAAAAAACTATCATCGCAAATCAAATCTAAAGCAATACAACTTTCAGCACGTGACTGGATAAAATAGCATAAATATAAAATGTGATATCCTCTAAAAAATAAATGCAAGGCAAAGGATTCTAAGAAATCGTTTGCAATATCTATATCATTAATTCCATGAATTATCTTTATTTACAGTAAACCTGATTGAATTTAGACAGAATATGCATTCAAATCCTGACTTAATGGTATATTTCTATAATCGTTTGCAATATCTGTATCATTAATTCAATAATTTTTTTCCCTTTTCGCTTTCTTTAAAAAACATTTTAACATTTTGGCAATATCATCGCAAAAAACACTTTTAATATTTTGGAAGCATAATTGATAAATTATTAGAGCATTAAACTCAAAAAGTTTTTCCGAATAAAGTTACCGACTCTTTAACTACTAATAACTGAATCTTTTAACTTTAACTATTTCTTAAATTTTGGCTAATGAATATGGGATTTAATTGGAAATTTTAGAACGCATTACTCATGGCGAACCAGCTGGTCGCCAAAGGCGGCTAGTTTATAATAATCGAAATAGTAGAAATCTTTGTTGTAGGGTTGATTTCTTTAGTGAAGGATTGATTTTAGGTTAGTAATTAATTTTATTTCCTTTTTATTATCTATAATTAGATTCTTCATATCTAAAACGAAACATCTAATATTAATTTTTATTAATGTCAAACACTTTTCACTACGCCGTTTTTCTTATATTAATGCAATTAATGTTTTAAATGTAAAAACTGCATTTTCAAATGTTCGATCTGATACTCTATTTTCACAGTCATAAATCTGAATCATGATTACCATTATAGAGGTACACTCCATGTACTAATTCATTATTCTAATTTGAATCATCTGCTTACAAGTTTTGTTACAATATAAAATAATAAAAAAATTTTAAGTAAAACTGAAATCCTCTATCGAAAATTTTGTTATCATGTGAGGACGATATTTGAAACTCAGAATAAAAACTGCGACATTTTCCGCTGAGCGTTGATAGTTGGAATTCAGAATCCAAACGGACATGCTTTGTGTTTGAAGGTGACTGTTGAGATTGTGAATCTGCAATATATGCATATATTTATGCTTTCTTCGTTTCCGTGGTAAAGATATTTTACGTTCATGCTTAATTTGTTCAACATCAAATTTTAAATTTTCATCATTCGTTTTTGTTGATTGAAAATTTTGCCGTTTCAAAGTTGTATTTTTGTTGCTCTTATCGAATTACTTCTTAAACTTCCAGTTTTTGTTTGCTTTTTTGATACCTTTCTTTTTTTTGTTTGCAGGACTTCAACGGGAGGAAGCTTAGGAATCCCCATTTATGTATTATTCATTGCCTAACAGATTTAGAAATTTAACCACCTTAACCAAAACAATTTCATGTTCTCACATGATAAAATTAAATACATGACAGCAAATTTCAAGATATAGTGGGAGATCAATATTTTTTTATCGTTTTTCCATATTTAAGAAACATATGCATAATCTGATTGTCACGTGATAGCTTCGAACCGGTTAAAATTGGATAATGTCTTAAATAAATTAAGACAATTCGTAAGAATTTAGAGAATGAATAATTTGAAAATCAAGTTATAATTTCAGTTATTTATAAATCATCAAATGTGACAAACTTCTCTATTATTTTCTAATAACTCTAAAGCAAGAAAAAGGTGCCTTAAAAGCGAAAAATTGCCAATTTGTTTCCAAAATATTTTTAAGCTTCAACAATTTTTTGTCTAAATATTTTGAGGCTTCAAAAATCTCAAACCAATATAGCATTCTCCCTTAAAAAAGTATTTGTGAGAGTTTTCGGAATTTCTTGTATTTATTTCACAAATTTTCATTTTAAAATTACGTTGTTGTTTTGACGGAATTCTTCAAAATCTCGTGTTCTTTTTGTGGTTTTTCGTGATAATTAAATAAGCCAGTGATTGTTTACGAATTGATGATAAAAAATATTTTAGATCTTTGAAACCATGCCTTGCAATGTTTTTCTAAAATATATATTTTTAAAAAAAATTTAAAAAATAGAATTTTTATAACCTACATAGATTTTTCACATGAGTTTATTTTTTATTACAAATGGAGTGAAGAATGTGTATTACACTATTCGAAACTGGAAAAATAAATATATTTAAATTGCTTTGTTTCTCAATAAAATGTATAGAAAATATTAGCATGCATGTTTTGAGTTTCCTTTTCTGTCTCATTAAATCTGAATATTACTCAGTCATTTTTTAACTGTCTATTTTGTCCTCTTTAATGTTTAAATAAAAATAACATAGTAAATTTTATGATATGCATTAAAACTTCTAAAATCTAAAATGTACTTAATAACTATCATTTTTAATATTAGCTTGGCATTTATGCATAATATTCGCTGATCTGGCTATTAAACGTTTTCTAGACACAAATATTTTCATAATCTTATTATAATAAACAAGAAGCAACTTGCATATGGCAGATAGAATATATACGGTTAATTAACAATGTTTCTGGTACAGTTAATTTATGTAATAAATCCTTTAAAAAATCGGAACTAAAATTTTCATGTCTCATAATGTAAACAAATTTTTGGATTCAGAAGGCATATTTTATCTATATTTTACCTCTTTCCTTTTCTTTTGTTGAATTAGTAGTTGAAAGTTTTAAAATACTGTTACAAAGTTTCTATACTGTTATTTTACTACATCCAGTTAATGGTATATATAGTAAAATAACAGCATAGAATAATTTGTTTTTTTAACATAACAGTTTTTTTTAAATTCTTCCGGCTATGAATAAATACAGAATTGAAATATCAATTTTGATTAAACTATTTTAAAATGCTTGTGGTGTTTTTAATTTGTAATTAACTCTTTCTAGAGATGAAACACAGAAATCAACTAAGAATTTTTTCCATATATTTATATTTAGAGTTTTATTTCATATATTTGCATATTTCTAATTCAGTTTCTTAATTTCCGATGCTTTTCCTCTTTTTTATTTTTTTGAAAATAGAATATAGTATTATTCTAAGATTGATATTTTAATTTTAATTAATTAATTTATTATTATTATTATTTATTATTTAATTTCATAATTTTTTATTTATTTTAATTTTTTTTCCATTCTTGAACTGAAAATTACAGTTAAATTCTGAACAATCGTTTATTAAAATATCTGTTAAAAATTAAATTATTTAGCAAAAGATGTAAGTAAATCAAAATATAATTTATAATAAATTACTTAAAAAATTTATCTAAATTAATAAAAAAATTAATTACCACATCTAATATAAGTTAATTAACGAAAGAAAGAAATAAGAAAATTAACAAGTTAGGATGTTAAACAATCCAATAAGTATCTTAAAAAATATTTAAAATTTTTTGAACAATAAATTATTTATTTTCTGTTATAAATATTGATTCGATAATAATATATTATAACTTTTAATTCTATACTATTTATTCATATTTCCAAAAAAGTTA
This sequence comes from Argiope trifasciata, assembly GCA_026543055.1. Lineage (NCBI taxonomy): Eukaryota > Metazoa > Arthropoda > Arachnida > Araneae > Araneidae > Argiope > Argiope trifasciata. Next base: position 2,729,064 of record JAPMOQ010050981.1, read on the forward strand.
AGAATATTTCAAATATATTATCTAATAATTATTTGATAGGCCTAATCTCAGAAAAGACTAGTTTAATATAAGAAGAAACTAATCAGCAATAATCGAAAAAGTATTTTAGGAAGGAAAGAATTTCAATCAATAAAATTCTTTTTTCTTTCGTTTCTAATACATAATTTTAAAAATGCAGCTTTTATGTAAAAAATTAAAAAAAAAACTATCACAAAATATGTCTCAAAAAACAAATGAAAAAAAAAAAAACACTGATATTTTTGGTACTCATTTATTTATCATTTGACATTCGTAAGCAGCATTTTAAATTTAACATCCTTTGTGAAAAAAATCGTACTATTCGTCATTCCTTTAAAAATAGAAATGAAATTTTTATTGAAATTTAAAAATAGAAGACAAATTTTAATTTGAAGAGTTGGAATCATTTAAACAAACAACATTTCCTTCAACAAATTCCATTACATGAAAAAAAAATTATATCTTTTTTTTTTCATGCAATCTTAATTTTTCCTTAATGCAAGGACAGTATTTATTTTTCTTTATGTTAATTGCAAATATACTTTTCCAGATTTCAGTGCATAACTTGTGTCATCTTCATTGTTTGTAATCTATAAAATTCAATACAAGTTCGTGTTTTGCAATCAAATTTAAAAAGAAATTAATGTAAGTTTTCATCTTTAGCAGTTTTAATTCTTAATGATTATTGATTCATTGACTAATCCAAACAGATTTATTAATTTATAGATTATTTTGATTATTAAGTACAAAATATATTTTATAAAATGTAGCAATTGGTGGAGAATTTTTTTATTCTAGGTATAGACATAGCAATTTTACTTATTTATATATATATATATATATATTTCCTTTCTGAAACTAAACCTGATTTTTAATTCATATTTTTATTCATTTCAAGATGTTCTTAAATTTTGAAATTTTTGATAGCTTTTGACTCTTAATACTGATACAATACTTTATAAATTAACATTTATTTTAAGGAAGGAATGCAACATGATCAAAATTACAACAGATATAAAAAGAATCCGACCTGAAGACTTTTTCAAGGGTCACCCTCAGGCAAGGATTCTAAATAAAAAACTTTTTATGTGAATAAATGGGAGAATGTCCAAAAGTATTTACCCCTCGTGACCCAAAAATCTCCCGAATATTGAGGCAAAATAGATTCACCAATTTTAACAACAAAAACACAAAAACAAAGCAACATTAAAAGCATCTCCAAATAAAACAAAAATGTATATAAAAAATAAAACTGCGGAAGAATATTCAACCAATGATTAAAATATTCCACCCAATAATTAAGAAAATAAAAAGGACAACAACAAACAAACTTTTGCCTGAGGATGACCCTTAAAAATGTTTTCAAATCGGATTATTTGTCTATTTGTTGTAATTTTGATTATGTTGCATTCTTTCTTACTTGACTTGTATTGTTAATTTATTTGGATCTTCATCTCTATTTTAGTAATAGCTGCATTAGCGCTCACTAAATAGAATGATAGGTTTTTAATTTTTAAACTTGTTCGAATCTGACACAATTTTTAGTCTTGTTTCCGTAATTAGTTTCGTTTATTTATTGTTTTAGATTTGTTTCATAAATAAGTTTTATTTCATTTCGCTTTCATTTTTATTTACTTTCTGTTGTGAAAAGATTGACTGTTAATACAGTTTTTACTACACAGATTTTGACATTGGTATCCTTCATTAACCTATCTTCATATTGCAGAATATTTAATAAACTTTTAATGAGACTTTTTTTTCTTAAATTTGAGATTCCAAATAAATTAAAATTCTCTTGAAATGTTTTCTGAATTTATTATAAAATTAATATCTTATGTTGTACATAAATTTGACAAAATAGTCCATATTTCTTTATCTAAATATTGTTTTAAAATCATTTTTCAAACGTAGCTTCCAATCCTTTTTTGAAGATATTTTATTAGAAATTGTTTTCAGAATTAAATTGTGTGGATGGCTATAATTAAAGAATTTATTTTTCGTAGATTATTAAAAACAACTGATGAATTTTAATATGGAGAAATCATCATTTCCTTTATAAAAAGTTATTGCTAACAGGTAAAGTATGCATCTTTACATTTGATGTCTATTTCATCAAATATTATGTAAGATGCAATATTTCTGTGCATTTTTGTACTATTTACACATAAATTTGAAGTACTTCTCTTAAAATCTACGAAATGGAAGAGTGATATGCTCTTCAATCTGACGCGGATATGCTCGTAAGAACTTAAGGGAATTTTTCAATTAAATTTTTAGCCGCTTTAAAACTGAGCAGTGTTTATTTACTCACTTACACACACATTCATTCATTCATACGCATCACACTCACAAGTATATAATATCATTAAAATTTTTATTTATAATATCTTTTAAAGAGCGTGACGTCTATTACATATTCAGTTTTTTTAACACAATAATAATATAAACAACTCGGTAATTTTTTGTTTTTATATAAATTAGAATTTACAGAAGTGAATGTTGTTTTAATAATTTATAACTCTAAAAATTAATAGTAGTTTCTTGAAGCATTAAAGCGATAATTATTTAATTAACTAAATAAGAAATAGTATGATATCTTAACTAGCTTGATTGCTTTAAAAAATTTTATTTTTGCATAATTATAATGTATTTACTGCTTTACAAAAAAGACATGTAAGAAAGTATTAAATAAAATAGCCAAGAAAACTGAGTCTTGATTCCTTTCAAAAATGAAAATAAATTTCTTTTCTTAGAAAAAATAATCCACTCTCATTTTCGGCACGTTTGGCAATATCAACCTATCACCTAATATAAAAAATAATCATAAAACTTTAGCTCAAACTCTTATATAAATATTTGTTCGCCCAGACGAAAAATTATTAAGCTTCATCAGTTTCAAGATACTCTTAGTTAGTAATGGTGGTGTACACAGTTTTTAAGATTAATCTCTCTATACTGTCTATGAAAAGATAAAACCCCTCGCATGTCAAAGCCGTGAAACCTTATAAATAAACCATTGGTATTCTGAACTCTTAGGTTTGGCCAGTCGGGCTTCTTGTTACTTTTTTCAAGTTATCTGACCACGTCCAACAGTAACTTTTATCTTTCTGTATTTGCTTTACTTGGGATTATACATGTGTTTATATTTTTATCCTTTACGTTTATTTTTGCTTCGCATTTACTTTTAACTGTTTACTCGAAATTCTCACACTATTTTCATGTTTTTAATAAAATATGCCATTTTGAATGAATTTTCATCGTCTACTTTTTTACAAATAAAATATTAATAATGTAAAACTTTTGTTTGCATCGCTTCTTTTCTTGTCAGAAATTATTTTAATTATTATGTTTAGAGGTATTGGACAATTTATCGAAGAGTGTTAATTAAAACAGGTTAAAATAAGTTCTTGTTCCAACTTTCACGCTCTAACACCTGCGACTAAATTCTCATTTTAACTAACATAAATAAAAAATATATATAATATTCAGATTCAGAAAGCTTTGAATTATTTTGCAGTTGTCATTTGTAGTCAGAATTATGATTGATTATATTTTTAAAATTATGTGTATTACTTTTCTGACAGCTAGAAAAACATTTGATTTATTGTTTCTTCATTTTACTGATATTGTTAAAATTATCATACAAATATTTTAAAGGTATGCAATCAAAATGTAATAAATCTGATGGGCAATCAAATGCTATTAAAACTATAAAAAAGATATCGATTGAATATATTCTTGAGGAAAAATATTATAAATATAACCTGATAATTAATATAAAAATTCCAAAGAGTATTACTTGGAAGTTTTTATATTGTTCAAAAACTATATATAACAAAGTCATTTTTACTTCCACAAAACATTTATTTTTATCAGAAATGTCAAAAAAAAACCTATTAAAGACAATAAATTGAAACAAATTTTTCGTATTTCTTGTATTTTAATATATGTGAAGATATTTTTATTAGGAACTTATATTTTCTTTTCCCATTTACTAATTATATTTTCTTTTCCCATTTACTAATTTAGATCTGAAAAAATAGAAATGAGTAATTTACGGAATTATTCAAAATTCTTTATTTCATAATTTTGAATGATAATTTAGAAATCTGCAATTATATAATCATGAAATTGCGAATAAAAAATGTGTAAAACCTAAGAAATATAACAAATCTATAAAATTAATCATACTTAATTTCTATATGCATCAAATATTTTAATATAATTTTATAAAAGTTATAGGATTGTTTTTAAAATATTGCCGTTTACTTTATCTATTAAAAAAGTGTTTTCAACTATTTGTGTAATTTTTTTAAATACTTGAATAAAAAGGGTATTGTAAAATTAATTTTCCGTAACATTTTGCATTTACTTTATTTTTTACTATTTTTTTCTTTATCATTCACAAAAAATATAACATTGCAAAAGCATTCAAATTCAAGATAATTTTTTCTCAAAACCGTACATGAAAATTTTATTTGCAAATAGATATCTTTTTTTTTAACTTTCCAACAGAATGATATGCTAATTTGAAGTTCTTTATTGAGTGTTAAATTTTGAACTTTCAAACTAAGCCTACTAATTCCTTCATTATATTAATTCAATAAATTAATTCCTTAACCTTCATCGTCCTGTTTATATGACAGTTAAACTACACTTAAATGTAATTTAACTATAATTGATTCTATTATTTTTTTTTGCCTAAAAAAATAATATCTATTCTTATGAGCCGAAATAATTTTAAAATGGCATATAGAATTCGATAATCAGATTTGAACACAGAATGTGTCCATTATCACTTTTTTAGTTTCATTCATTTTCCAGATAATACAAAAATTCGAAATATCTTTGATATTTGACTTTTTTCAAAAAAAAGATATGTATAATTATTAAAAATAACTTTTTATTATTTTTTTTGTTATTTTTTTTAAGATAAAGGAATGAAAAACAAATTTTAATTTTAATTTTAACTTTCAACTTTTTTTTATTTTAGTATTTTCAAAATAATTTAAGCGTAACTTACAGAAATCCACGCTTTAAATTAAAATCAAGATTAAACAAGGTTTTGGGCCAGGATTTGGGTTATTACAAAAGGGTCTTAAATATTAGTGCATGTTACAATTTTTCAGTCATATTCATTTACTATAAAATTTTCTTCGATTTCTCACTAAACGAGGATTATTTCTTTCAAGTAAAGTAACTATGAATTGAGAAATAATTTTAGTTAGAAAACCAGACAAATTTACTGCAGACAGAAAGAATTATTAATTTTATGGAGACATTTACATATAAATTAACATTTGGGAATATCCCAGGTGTTTGCATTACAAATTTACTGGCATCAACTACATATATTAATCCATAATAATATAGAACTCTATCTTTCATGACTTTAGAATGATGATATTGATATAAAGAGGTATTAATTCAAAAAATCTTTTAAAATTGCTATCATAGTATATTGTTTTCATCAACCAGAATAAAAATCATAGTGAAGGGGTTTAAAAAAACTAACTTTTCTTCTATATAAATACCAATACTGAAATAATAAATGAATATATATTATAAATTTCGAAATGTAAAATGATGTGCTTTCAAAATCCAAGATTTTTTGTTAATATTTTCAGGTATCCAAGTTTGCCTTTTTAACAATATTTATTGTTTTTACTTTAATAACAACAAATTGAAATAAAATGCGAATTTTTTTTTAATGGGTTCAGAGCATTCTATCCTGGGAAATACGAATATATTTATCTTATAACAAATGCAAATTGAGTATTAAAGAAAGATGGAAAAAATAATCATTATTTTTTAATTATTTTATTTTTTACTCATGGTTTTTCTAAGTACTAGATATGTTCATCAACGAAAGCTTTTGCTAAAAAAAGGATGTAGCTCTAATTAGGTGAATTTGGAGTTATGTGTATTAGCATGTAAAATAAAAACTTGTTAGTTTAGTGTCAGGAAGATATAACGCGAATCGTTAGTTATTGCGTCAACTCAAACGATCCAGCAGTAGCTCATTAGTTTATTGTAATATAAAAGTAGCTCCTGATGCGACCGACGGTTTTCTGAAAACTTGAATAATTGGAACCCTTTAATTGAATTCAATGTTTATGTGTTGGAAAAAGAGGTTTGATTTATTCGATTGCTCTTTAATGACTATCATATTTATAAAACGTGTTCATATAATAAAAATATACAAATAAAATATTAACAGTAGAAATCTAAGTTTCCATTGTATTTGGAAGGTCAATCCATCATTCTGCTGCATCATCCTTACATCTTTTATCTCCCTCCTATCCTTCCGATACATAATAACTAGCGATGCGTGTGCTTGTAACGCATTCTTTCAATGCGTGTCTCATCCTAGTTGTTAGCCGTGTGGCTGAAATTACTCCCAAAGGGGCAATTATGTGTGTACTTTGTTTCAAAAGTTTGGGTTATATAAGGATAATATAATGTGTTACTAAATATGTCGAAAATGAGAATAATAAAGGAAATATTAAGTGGAAAGTTTTCAGTGTTACCGCTAGTTAAAGCTGCAATAGTTGCTTAGAAATTTACTTTTAAAAAGATTTGCACAGCTACTGAGAAAGAATATAATAGAAATCAAAAGAAGGAAAGTTCAAAAGACTTCGATTGTAATTTTTATCATCAAATCAAAATTTAGCATTGAATGATGAGTGAAATGATATTTTTTCTGTCAATGTAAGAGTTAAAAGTCAAAAAATATATATATATTTACATTCATTTTAAGGAATACTGTACTTATATTTTCAAATCTGTGACCATTAATAAGTGATAAATTGTTAAAAATTGTTAAAACTATATGGTTTGTGATACATAAAACGTTCTTTCTTTGAATATGTTTTTTTTTTCTTTTATTTTCCTAAACATTGTATTCTCTGAATCGATGTCATCTTTTTCTATCCAAAAGATTTTTAAAAAATACGTTGTCTTTTTCAAGGAATAAATAGTTTTTAAAAACAAATGTAAATGTTGTAAAAGCAAGAAAAAAAATCAAACCAATTTCATATTTATCCGGTTTATCAATGATTATAGATGTGACAATGATATAATAAATTGATTTAAAATTAATTAACGAATACTTTATTTTCTGAATAAATAAATTTCCTTTAATATATGCTACCTGATAAAAATCTAGTGATAGCAAATGGCGAAAGAAATTTAATTCTGTTTTGAAATGAAAACGATAATGTATTAAATGAAATTCTGGAATCTTATTATTGTAAATCATTAAATATGAAAAAAGACTTTTGTTCCTATTAATTTAATAATTAATATCCTGTTGTTTCTAAAGGAAAGGATAAAGAGATATTCAAAAAGCAATCCATCCAATTCTATAGTTTTTTAAATAATTAATAAATAATCAATAATAATAAAAAATAATTTTAAAATATTTTGAATTTTTATTATTCAGTACTCAAATAAACTTTTGGAAATATTCTTTATTCAAAAATAGTAATCAAATATTAAAAAATATTGTTATAATAATTAGTTATAATTATTGTTATTGTAATATTGTAGCTGGAACAAATGTTGTCTGCACCTTGAGAATGAGTGAAAGAAATATCAATAATTGAATTCAAATCTGTATTCTCTTAAGAAATAATTTCTTCAACAGAAAACGACTTTTGTGATATATTTTAAATTATTATAGAGCTGCTTTTAACAATTTTTCTGAAGAAGGTACATTTAATCGTTTAATTTAAATTATTTTAAAGATGACTTCATTCGTGATTTTAAAATTCGCCTACATAATTTCAGAATTCAGAACTATATGTTTAAATCAAACATAAAAATGACGAGAACTATAAGGATGGTTAGAAACAGTTGAGCTTTTTTTTAAACTCTTGAAAATGATTATGCACATTCTGAATGTTATATTTTTGAATTACCTATTATGGACATTTTTGCATCAAAGTTGATAACGACATATTTGAAATGCATGCATTTACATAAAAAATACGGCTGAATAAATTCCAAGTAGTTTAAAAGAATCTGAACGTTAAAAAAGTCCTGAAAGTTTTTCACTTTAAACTTTGCAGGTTTATACTTTATTGAATTTATAACAAAAATTCGAAATAAAGGACATAAAATTTGATATGACGACCAGGCAATTTTAAAATATGCTATCTTCAAAAAGTGTTAATAAATATGCAAATTGATAAAATAAAAAAAAAACCAAATGAAATAATTATATCAAATCATTAAATAAGTCAGCAGGTTTTTATATCATTTTTGTAAATTTATTTTAAAAAAACGTCAATAACCAATTATTATTGAAACAGAAAAAGATCCTTAAAAGTAAACTCTTTAGCAATAATAATACTAATAATTTAATAGTTTTCGAGATGAAATAAATACTTCTAAATTTTATATCAATAATGGCTCTTATTTTTTTCTTACATAAAATGATAAACATATTTGTACTAACTGAAATACAGTTTCATCAGAACATTTACTTAATAATAATGGGACTCAGTCATATAATGAATAGTTAAAAACATTTTTTCTCAGATTTTCTCCGTGTTGTTTCTTTTACAGATACATAACTTTAATTTAAATTGTGCAAATATATTACAAATATCTATATTTAAAAAAAACTTTTTAAAGATAAAACTTCATAAATGGTAGGAATGCAATTATTTTTGATTTAAAAAAGTGTAATGAAAGGAAAATAAAATTATATCTGAAAACAATTACAACAGTTTAAAAAAATATAGTTGGAATAATAAAAATCGTCAGTTTGATAATTTCAATAAAAAATTAGAATCGTCAAATTAATTTCTGACTGTAATCTTCTTAACCTTTTTACTGATTGAATTTTGTTAAATAAAATATCCAAATGCTTAACATTTAATATTATGATTAAAAATTTAAATGAAAAAAAATATTATATTATTATAAACTTGCGATCAATTCTTACTACATATAGTACATACATTTTTGAGCAATAATTTTTAAATTGGAAACTAATCTCAGTTTTTACAATCAAATAAAAACATTAATTCAAACATTTTATGTTAAACGTAATGTATATTTTTCAAGGATATTCTTTAAAAATCATTCCAAATTTTCTTAATAAAATAATATTAAATCTGTTAAAATTACTGAATATCTTAAATATAAATTTAGTTAATATAATATTATGAAATGTGCCATTAAATTTTACTGTTGAATCTTCTTATGCAGACGTAAAACTCTTGGTATTTTAAATGTAATCTATTGGTGATGACTTTTAAACTTGTTTCAGTGTCACAATTGATCAATTGAAATTTTTTCACTTCGTGATATTATTTTATTTTCGACTCTCATTTCCAAATCAAACTTTTTTGAGCATTATTCTGGATTTTTTAATCATCTTATAGCTCTATTTGCTTTCCAAAACCTTAAAATTCAGTTCTCTAGTGTACCATATATGAAAAAAAACATTTCTCTCTGTTTCTGAGTAAATGGTCATTTCCTTTTTTGGCTTACAGAAAGTATGAATTATTCAAACAGTAAAAATGGATCGTGTGGACTGTTTGAACAAGAGAATAGGATTCAAGCTGGCATCAAGGGAATATTTATCTGATGGATAAGGATACTTTTTTACCCATACTTTAATTGATTAAAATGTCTTTTCGTATCATTTTATAAGAATCTATTCAAAAAAATGATTTTGAAGGTAATTCTCAATAAAAACTATTAAGCTTTAGAAGGAAGATGCTTTATTTTGGATGCCCCTCGATTAAATATAGATATAACTGTATTTTTTATATTAAACTAGTAATGTAAGATGTAGATCCCGACTTAGCCTAATTGCTACCAGGAATAAAAACTTGTTTGCCCCCCCCCTCTTTTTTCTATTTGAAAAGCAATATCATTTTAACTAATTTATTATTTTCTTTCCATTAACTGAATAAATAATGCATTAAACTGTGAACAATGGGTTGAGAAAATAATTTCCTTTTAAAATTTAAACATAAACAGCATGCTAATATCATCTTATTTAATAAAAAAATATTTTTTCAAAACTATAAAACATTTATTTATTTTACTTCATAGATACATCAAAATGAAATATTCTTTACTGTTTCAGAACATTTTATGAAAAGTGAGACTACAAAGTATCATTTGTGTAAATACGTATTTGTACTTCTGATAATTTTTTTTTCATATCATAACATAAATAATGTTTTTCTGTGCTGCGAAAATCCAACTCGGTCCACTGTATACTTTGACATTGAATTTTTAGCAGATGCGATTAAAATGACCTAGTTAACAGCATATCGTTGCAGTTTGTTAACTTTTTACAATTTTCTGAACATAATTTTTCCGACTGTTAACAAGGTCATTTAGCAGCAAAGCATTCATATCCTTGCTGACATTAGAGTGGAAATGAACTAAATTTTCGCAATTGCGATGACACAATTAAGCCAATCTGGAACCCGTATTTTTGTAAGCATATTGCATGTTTGCGATGTGTGCTAAATTCCGCCCTAGAAAGCTATTTAGTTATAAAATATTTTTGTGTGTGTGTTCTCATTCAATTGATTAATTAAGCAGCTAACATAAAACCGATGGATTTTACAATGTACTGATATTTAAAAAACATCAAAGAAACATACTTAAAATAAATCTTTTATTTGATTTGAGTTGCCGCAACCCTTCTCTTATGTAGGTTCTCAGAAGAACTGCCCTGTATGTCCCTGGCTTAGTCAGGCTTTAGTAAGGTGGATATGGTCTACGAAATAAGATCTCGGCTTTCATTTGATTATAAATTTAACTCAGCAATTAGACTTTTCTAAATATCATTTTAAAGATGTCTATTATTCTTAAATTAAAAGACTAATGGGTGGTAACAAGTGATGGGTTATTTGGAATCAATTACTGAAAAAGTATTGAGCTTAGTAAAATTACTGGATATAAGCTACATGAATTCGCTATCCAACTATTGAGTTCTAATTACATCAAAAAACAATTACTTTAAAAAGGTGAAAATTCTTAGAAGAAAGATTTATTCATATTATAGGAAGGGATGCATTTGGTTGCCAAGTTGGAAAAGAGAAAAATTTACTTATTACAAATCTTCAGAATCTTAGAATGAGATTAAACACGTGTTATAAATTGTAAATTTGAAGTTCTTTTATATACTGTTAAGGGTTTCTTTGTATATATATATATATATATATATATATATATATATATATATATATATATATATGTATGTGTGTGTGTGTGTGTGTCTTCTTGTTGCAATCTTGTTGCAAGAACTTTTTAAAGAGAAATTAAGAAAGCATATTAAAAGTAAAATTTTTAGTGATAGATATTTCTTTAACTTATTCATTCAAGACATTGGTTATCAATTTTTTGATAAATCTGCCTATCCAAATCAAATTTTATATACAAACTTCCCTCCACAATTACAATTTTAAATAAAAAAAACAGTGAAATCCATGAACTGGAAATATGTATGTCTTCCAGCCATATGTGTGTTTTAGTTTCATTATATTAAATTCCAGTTTTAAAGCAACATTAGGCTATTTTGGGAAGGATTTCAAAATTTTAATCCATTGTCAGATAACGAGGATGACCCCATATCTGGCAGCCCCTTTCCACACTGCACCAGAGCGAAGTTCTTTGGCTCAGTCGGATTTAATGTGTCCCAGACCTGCTTACACGACGGTTCTTCAATGGAATCGCGACATGAGTTTGAAATCTTCTAGTTCTGAATCTGTGACCTTACCACCAGGCCACAGTGGTCCTACTATAAGCATAGAACCTAAATTAAAAACACAACGAAACTATTTGATGCAACTTAATTCCTTCATTTTACTGTTAATTTGTATCTCATTTGTGAAAACAGTGATTCAAAAGTATAAATGTTTAAATAAATAGAATTTGATCTAGGACTTTTGACTTGTACTTACAGATTAATAACTTGTTAAATTAACGAAATTTCTGTAAGCCTACCACTATCATTCTGCTAGAGAACACAAGCATACCTTTAAACACTATTAGAAAGCAAAAAAGACTTATGGAAACAATCTGATTTGTTAAACATCGTATCTGAATTATTTAAGCATCATTTTATTTAAGTTTCATTTAAATATGGTAAAGAATCAGATTTAAACAGGTGTAAAAAATGCACAATTCTAATAAATTATTTATAAGTACTGAAAGTGTTTTCAGGTATATTAAAGTCAAAAGTATAACTATTTTAATGTTTTCTATATTAACCGAATATCTCACTTTCAAATCTTTAAATAAATTATCCTTTTTAATTGAATTATATTTAATTGGCACCATCCTACGTATTAATAAAATATATAAATACTTAAATTATTCTCTTTAAACACCATTTTTATCAAGCTAATAAAATATTAATAATATTTATGCAAATGCATTATTAAGATATTAATAAAATTTTCTCTAATCTGACATGAAAATGCTATTACCAAACCATAATATGCTTTTAGAATCACTATCGAATATTCATGAATTTATAAAGTAGGAGAACTTACCTTTATAAAGTGTGAAACAATTTTATTTATTTAAAATCTAAGTGAATGAATTAATTATAATAAGATTTTATTCACATAAAACAAATAATTTTACATCTCATGAATTAGAATTTCGATTACATTTTTATGTTTCATTATTTATTAGTTTTCTAACTGTGAGATAAATATTTATCTGCTAAATTTTACAACTGATTTATCTGAAATATAAATTTTATGTGTTTTCTTAATGAAACAGAAGATTTTATATGCAACATTAAATGCTATTTATTTTCCATCACACTTATTTAGTCTTTAAGAATCTACATCTATTTCATTGATGTAGTACATCCACACCTAATTCATAATCGCTTTTCAGATTAATTTACTACTTTAATTATTAAAAAACCCAATAATACAGATAAATCTTCCCAAGTTTTTTTTTATCTTTTAAGAAATCGTTCATTCCTGTTGAAAAGGGATTAACTTTTCAACAGGAATGAACGACTTAATGCTATTGAATTTTGAATGACTTATTATGACTTCCGAATGAATGACATAACTGCTCCTATTGGTTTCTTTTTTTCAAAGTTATCATATACGTCAAACAAATGTTGAAAAAATTATTCAATTATAATGCATTATTTTATTTACTTCTTAACCTCTTCTATAAAGAAGTATTAGAATGAAAATATGTCCTTAGATAAGGCGGTCTAATTCTACCTTTTTTTTTTAAAAAAAAAAACCTAAGTATGTTTCATTTCAATTACAGCAAACACGCGATACGCCTGTATAGCGATGAAAAACTTCGTTGTTCTTTAATTAAGTGTGATAAAGTGTTTGAATACCTGAGGCGCATGCTTTGTTCGTTAAAGACTTTCACCCAGATAGATTTACTGATCTAGAAGAATTTGTCAGAACTCTCTTTGGATGTTCGAGCAAAAGCGCGCACTTAAATTCTCTTTTGTCAATATACTCCATTAAAACACGCTTTGTTTTTAAAGATGATTGTTTTTAAAAGAAGGGGGTGAGATTTTATTTTGCTTAAGATTCTTTAATAATCATTCTTAAAATTTTTATTCTTTAATAAGCATTCTTAAGATTCTTACTCTTTAATAAGCATTCAGATGTTGCGGTATCCTGAGATAACGGCATTCAAATGATGTTATGATGTACTAATTGATTTGATAATTTAATTAACTTATTTTCCTAAATCTTTTAAAAACTCTTTAATTCTTGTAGCGCTTTATTAATCTTTCTCCTAAAATATACTAGGAGTTATTTTTTTCAAAAATAACCCATTTTAATTTAATAGGATATGTAATAGTACATATGTTAGATTACTTAAATATGCATTGATAAGAATTTAATAAAAATAATAATTCAGCTCTATCAAGAGGCCCTTTACTTATTATTTATTTTCTTAAATTATATTATTAAACTAAAAGTAATTATTCTATTCTCCGTGTTTATGCTCATTGCGGACGATAGCTTAGTTAGCTATTATTTTTTTTTTGCAACGCCAAAGAAGTTTTTACAAATAAAACCTGATGAATTAAACTAAAAATTATGAGTTTTATAATTAATGCAAATCTGTGTAAAAGTACCCGGCAAGTAAGTGTAAGCAATCTGGATGATAGCGGAATGCACTTTTTGACGATCCAATGCCTCCTAAATAAATTTTTATAAAAAAGAAAATTCCTCATAATAAATCCATTTAATAAATGTAAAATCGAAACTTCTGGTTTTATTTCAAGTGAAAAAAAATTTTGCAAGGATTTCATATGAATTTTTATTACTAAGAATAATTTCATCGGTTTTAAAAGGAACTTCAGGATTTAAGAACAATGGAGGATTTTAAGTCAAGAAGAAGATGTTAAACGAATTATATTTTTAATTTAAAATTAGGAAAGTAATGGATTTTTTTACCTCCATAGTAGAATTATAGTATCTTTCTATTAGGTGTTAACATATTACTGGTATTGCTGAAAAGCTAGAGCAACAAGATATTATAACGGGTTTCTTGTCCGTCGGGTTTGCTTCTGTGTAATAGGAGTGTATAGTGTGATATAAACACAATAAACAGTCCTGAGTAGAAAGACAACGATGACGTTTATTTACACGAAGACAGGACAGCACAGAGAACTAAGAATTACAGGACAAAGCCTACAATTATTTACAGCTCACAGCAGAGCATAACAACGACAGTAGCCCACAAGTAGTAACAACATCCACTACACACAAAGCGGTCAGACAGGATTCAGCAGGAGAGGGGATGCTTAGAGCCTTGCTATATGGTCTCTCTCCAGACGGCTGAGGCATTTTCCTCTTCCCCTCACTTAGTTATATAACTACAACAATACTGGCTACAGTACGCTGCTTCCTCAATTAACAGCAAGGCACACTGCTCAGTTTTGCACTAGCTTGACTATGCCACTGCTCGACAATGTTTCGAAGAAGTTTCGAGTATTAAACATTTTGTAGCATAGTCGCAAAATTTATCTCCAAACTCTGTTATCAGTAATGCGTCATCCGACAGCATCCAATACAAAGTACTCTAAATCGTTCTTTCCGGTGAAAAATCTAACTATGCTGGGAAGCAGCATCACATATTCGTAACAAAATCCTTTCAATACCCTTCTAATTTCACTATGATAGATATAACCTATAGAAATATTGTGGTAGATATTCTAGCAGCAACATGTTCATTATCTTGAAAAAAAAATTTGCTATTTAAAACACTGCGATCTCATGATAAATCGTTGCTTGATATATATAAGAGTACGTTATTAAACAAAATTACTAACAAAGTATTTTGCATAAAAACATTTATATCTTAAGAAATAAGAATTATTATCTCCAAAAAAATCATTCTTTCACTCACTGAACCATTGTGAAGTGGCTTCAGTGGTATTTTCTAAATATACTGTACAAGTTAAGCTTCCAATTTTTATAGCTTTAGGTAATACACACCAGCTGCGTCCTAATCTGAAGCAAAAAAAAAAAGTCACTAAAGCAACGGAGTAAATTGTGACCAGCTGACGTCTAATATCTTCTCAATGAACACTGCGCTATTTTTCAATGCCTTTTAAAGCAAATTACTCGTTCCCTCATTCGAGTTCTGCTTTATTATTATTTTTTCAACTTAACGTTTTAAAAGCGCAGAATTTTTATTATAAACTGGCGAAAGATTATTTGTTTTCTTTGATTTAAAAAGCTTTGAGGCATATCGCTCTCTCATGTTATAAATTAATTATAAATGTTGGGTAAATATCAAAAATGATCAAAATTAAAATGAGTAAGAATGATTAAAAAAGTACTAGGAAGCAGAATGATTTTGCTTACTTCTTAAATAGGATATCACTTTATTAATTTTTGTTCCGGAGTTATCGATGCTAATATTTTTGAATTTCAGACATTGAAAAACTTTAATTTTTGTAGAAATAATATACAAGTTTGAGGAAATTTATTATTTTTGTATTTAACTTTTACTATGCAATATTGAAATATATTTTGGAAAAATAAATGTTAAACCTTTGTTTCATAATACTGAAATATATTTCTAAATATTAAATAAATCTTTAGAAGAGCTAAATGTCTTAATAATAATTCCATTAATATTCCAAGAAAATTATAAATTTAATTTCTTTCAAAATTCTTTAAATTTGAATTCTTATTAATGGAAATACATTCAAGGATTTATTATTTGGTATTTTATGTCCATGCTGATTAATTATATATACTTTGTCTATGCATTTATTATCCATGCATCTTATCCTTATGTGGTTTAATTTTAACCACAGCAACACACACTAAATATTCTTAAAAAAATTTCATTACATTTAGTTTTTTTTTATCTAGAAATGATTTATTTTTTAAAAGAAAAACAAATGATTCTGAATCATAATTCTAAATTTCAGAATATTTTTTCGAAGAATTTTTATTTCATTTACAAACTTCGTAATACTTATATTTAAAAACTTATTCTGCTTTATTTTTGAATTCATATACACAATATGCCTTAAAAAGTGAAAATATAAAATTGTCCCTATATCTTTTTTCTTTTCTCCCTATTCTTATATGGATGATTTAATTTTGACTGCAGCAACACACACTAAATATTTTAAGTTAATCAATAAATATTTGCATTTTTTTTCTTATCTTAATATGATTAATCTTTTCAGAAAAAAAAGGAGGCTGAATTATAACTTAAAATTCCTGAATAGTTTTTCGAAGAATATTTTTTCATTTACAATTTAGGGATACTCACATTTAAGGACTTATTCTGATTCATTTTTGTATCCATATGCACGATATACAATATGGCTTAAAAAGTGAAAATATAAAATTTTCCCTATACCTTTAATGCATAATACACACCCTTCACATGGGGTGTGTCATTCTTATTCATATTACAATAGGCTCTAGAAAAAAAGATTCTTAATAATTCTTATAATAGAAAATAACTATAAAATAATTCATATGTTCATTTAGAAATGTACAATTGATTTAATAAAAGGACAAGAAGTGACTACTATAACAATAGAACGTTTTCTAAACTTTTTAACCACACAAAAAAAGTTATACTTATGGAACATGAAATCGATATTAGTTTATAATACTAACTATAATTCATTTCGAGAGTTACTAGTAGTAGTTTAGATGTAGATTACTAAAATAATTACGGAATGGATTCCTAATAGCTTTTAGATTCAATCCCATTGGATATTATTTATATGATGTGGTCTGGTTCATTTGATTATCAAATTAATATGTATATTATATTCAGTGAGTGTATTTGGTAATTATTAACTAGTCACCATTGGCGGTTGGATAACTAGTTGGATTGACAGGAATCTGTAATATCTCTAATGAAATATCAAATAAAAAACCTAGTAGTTATAACTTTCTCTAGAAAATATAATTCAAGATTAAGTTATGAAAAACATCAACTATCAAAGACAAGTAATATCAAAAGTAAAAGTAAGCAACAAAGTCATTTTTAACAATGTTATATCAGTTCCTTTGATCTTACTGGTGGAGGAGGTGCACCTCAAAAATGAGGGAGAGAAGCTCCCTGTATAGTATATGGCTCTCACAGCCCTGAATTGGAAGAAACTGGAGGAGGTTAGCTATCTCCCATTGATGACGGGACGTATTTCCCTAAGGAAGTTTTGACTCTTGTTCTCTTGAAATATATTGACAATTTAGTGTTCAATAAGAATTTAACTTTCAGGATAAAGAAAGGTATTGCGACATCACTTTCTTATTTCTCACAAGTCTTCACTGGCGATCAGCTACTTTGCCACATATATTGGTCATATTTAATTTAAATTAAATCGCTAAAAACTTTATATCCATTATTATATAAAGTTTTAGATATTGTGAGCGTGCTATTTTAACTGCTTTACATACATTGTGTTCATTATGTTTATGAAATTTCTAATGGAGAATGATTTCATGAGATTATTACGCTTTTAAGAACTAAATGAATTGATATTTTATCTTCCAAATTTTCCGATTTTATACCTATATTTTCTTATTCAGCTTGTAAACTATACACATATTAAGAAGAATCTTTCTTTATTAGCTTCCAACAATCGAAGTAAATCAAGTGAAGAAATATGTGATGAACTCTTGAAAATGGTTTGAATTTCAGGGTGATAATTTAATTTATTGATGAAAATAAAGCACAAAGTATTTTGTTTCGTTATAAAATTCGTTTTTGAACTTTAATGATTCGGAAATTGTGGTGAAAAATGTCGAAATTTCACTTAAATTTTAGTTAATTATATATCAAATTAAAACTTTAAAAAATTACTTGAATATTACATTATCATTCTCCAACGTGTATATGCACCAAATTCGGAACTTCTAGGTCAAAGAACGTCAACACACACATGAATTTATTATTAATAAAAAAGTAAACTATACAGGTATTAAATAAAATAGATAGAAACATCCCTCAGCTTTCAATATTAGATGCAAATATGAATTTTTCTGAAAAAACAAAAAGAATTTGTGTTTAACAATGAAATTTATTATTAAAAATTGGGCAAAAATTTTTAAGAATTGACAAAATTTTGGGGAAAAAATTTATGACAGTTAAATTCAGGTTATTAAATACAATCTTTTTAACCTTAAATTATGTAAACATCAGCTTTGAGCAGTAACATTTTCGACAGTTTTCACGAAACATAAACATCAAAATCTAGCTTGATTTTCATTAGTTGAAATTCCAAAACAAATGTCACTACCCTTCCAAAAATAACTGCTAATTTTTGTAATTCTGAATCAAATATTTTTTTATAGAGCCAAGGCATAAACACATATATCATAAATACTGAAACACTCTACTTTATTAGTAGAAGAAATTCATTGGTGATACTTATTACGAATAATTAATGACATAAACTGCAATGAATAAATAAAATATGTTTAATATTGAGATTTTATTTTCCTACAACCAAAGGAATAAATAAATTTATTTACGTGCCCTAGATTCTGCCATGAAGACTAGGTACAAGCAATGTTCAAATGAATAGGTACGAAACGAATCGGTGGGTATAACTGAAGATTATATGATCGTTTTGTGCCCTTTGCATACAATAGTTCGTCAGAGAAGGTCTGAAATAAGAACTCTGAGATTTTGCACCAAGATAATGCGACTTTTAGCAGTGCAATTATTTTTTTCTGGTTTTTTATTGAAATAATCATCAGTTATGTACACCTCTGATACGTGACTATGCAATTTTTTTCTTCTTATTTTTGTTCATTTGTAATTTGAGTTCATTGATAAAATATAAGAAAATTCGGTACTTATCCATCATATGGGTTCAAGATATCACCAATGTGTGCCAAACGCGAGTCAAGTCGCTAAGCGAAGCAAATGACAAAACAAACGTCGCCAAGTGTAACTACGTGAAATTTGAAGTAATCTTGTATTTTTGGCGATTTTTCACTTTTTCCGACCAATAATTATTTGATGACATTTTGACGATTTTTTGTTCCTCAAGTATAACGGAAAAGTACCGAAAATTCGCTTGAACTCAAAAAAGCGAATTTAAATCAGGTTTGATGAGGGGAGAAAATGTCGGCATAAGTACATTGCAACTGGAACAGATCGCTTTGCTAAAGAAGCAAACAATTTCCCCAATAAATTAATCCCTTCCAGTAAAATGACGAGTATAGCTCGCCATTGATTTTTCATGCCATATAGCACAATGACGAGCTATACCCGTCATTGTGCTAAATGGCATGACGAGCTATACTCGTCAGGCTACCAAAGTTACTGATGAATATAATAATAAATTGGATTTAATAAGAGTAATGTAGATCAAGAAGATCAAAGTGATGCAGAAAAATAAAAAAATAAGCATATATTTAACTGATACTGGTATTGAATCTAATGATAGCGAAATATTACCAAGAAGACGAAAACTCGGATAGTGATTAATGTGTGAATTTTGTGAACACTCTTTAGTCGTAGACACATTATGTGCCTAAAATTATTTTTTTAAAAATACCGGAGTGCCTAGAGTAAACGCGAAAATTAGGGGCTAATCCAAAATCACTATAGATTTTTGAAGAAATGTTGAACGTGAACTTGCAAATTATAATTACATTCATACCAATAATATAATTTTAATTAATAAGTATAAATTAGTTAGAATTATGAAATAAACTAAGGCTTCTTAAATAAAAATTAAATAGCTATTTCACACATAATTTTTCTATCTTAAATCTTACCGGAAGGGGTTAAGATGGTTTGTTTGCACCATCATTTTGTGTACTTCTTACGCGTAGTAGTATCGTGTATCCTCCTTTATCGTATAATCTTTGCATGAGTAGTAATTTTTCAATCCAAAGAAATTCTTTACTGTACTAAGTTTTATGAATGTATTCTTTTTTATACAATATTGAAATTTATTTTATGTTAATTATATATTAGTACAAGACAGCATTGCTTCTCTTTCAATTTGACACTATCACTTTCAAATATTTCTGATATTAGAAATTTATGTTATGAATAGAGAAAATATATGTTAATTAAGCTTAAATACATGTAAACAGAATATTATAACATGAAAATATAAATTTTTTAACATTCCATGAGCTATGAAAGTCCATTATTTATTCATGAAAAATAAAATTCTTACCTTTGTTAAAAAAGGCATGGAAATAATGTAAATGTATGGAAAGGAGTGGATTTTTTTTTATTTAATTTATTCATTGAAAAAATTGTCTTTTTAAAAAAAAATACTATCATTTCCATTTTAATGTACCATTTTTGCATAAAATTTATTTGATGATATCCCTTATTTTTTCGGTTTCCCGTGAAATCGAAGATGAGCTCAAATTTAAAATAAAACAATTTAAAAGATCTGTAATATTTTTTTAAAAATATATCTTATAAAAATAGCACATAAATAAGTGAAATGCTTTTGTGGTTTAAACTAAATTTGCTGTTAAATAAAATTAATTTAACATTTTTGTTCTTTACATTTCAAATAGATTTCTTGTGTGTTGTATTGTAACTTATGGCACTTTGCAAGTCCGTTGACAGTTATTTGTCATCGATTTAAGCCGAGTGAGCCTCTCTTGTATTTTCAGTTTCCCCAACTAAGACCAAGAGTACGACTTAGCTATTTCATGCGTCACAATCGCTTGCTCAACTCCTTTTCACAGGGAAGAAGAATAGAACACAGAAGAAGAATACAGAATACGAACACAAAAGACTAACAACCATGCCCGAACAGGGAGAAGGAGAAGACGCGCATCACTAACGCCAAGATTCTGCAAAACAGATTTCTTTTTATTATAACTATTGAATGCATATTCTTCATTTCAATTCCTATATTTCTCATTTTGATTTTTCAGCATTAAATTTTTAAATTTTCTGATGTTTTCTGCACATTATTGAAGTGTTATTAATTATTATCTAATTATCCTAAAATGTTTATTGTCTTATAAACCTTTAAAAAATTCAATTAGTCAAGCAAACTATAGCCTAGAATCTTTCTGTTGTCATTCCTCTGAGTAATTGTGTGTTGCATTTTTTTACATATAAGACTCCTATATTATTTATTGAACTGAAAAATGAATTGCAAGGATTATATAAAAAAGAGGATATAATTTAAGTCAAGATTATGATTGGACTTATCTGAGCTAGTGAATACTAGACTACTCATTGTATATTATGCCATACATTGGAGATTTTAGTTCTAAACTATATATATATAATTAAATCTTTTGAGAAATTAAATGCGAAATTATATTTACAAAATTATGATGCGTTGAAGAATTTAATTATAAAGAAATATTTTAAAACTTAGACAGCATTACATTTTGTATTGCAGAAATAAACATTTTGATTTGCAACGGAAAGCTATAAATATTGTGAAAAATCCAAGAAAACCTAGTTATCCCTAATTAATAGAAATATATTACTTAAAAGCTTTTTTGTCTCTTTATACATAAAAAGGCATTAGAAAAAACAATTAATTTCGAAAAATAAATTGAAAATAAAATGATAGGATACCAAAAGTAATGACCAATGTCGATTAGTGGATAAACGCAATACAGTCATAATTATCAGTCTTTCACGTATGGAGTTCTAACAATATTGACCATCGGAGGTGACGAAACCATTCATCTGTCACACATCATTAATCTTATAGCAAATATATTTATTATGCAATATTATACAGGGTGTCCCAAAAAGATTGAAACGCGCTTTAATTCTTTAACCGTTAGAGATAAGTAGGTGATGTAATTTGAAACAATGTTCAAAATAAGATAGTAGAGAAGATTACATAAAGAAAAAAAATCCACCTATGAATTTTAAAAAGTTATACTTTTTAAATTTTTATACAATTCCTCTTTGCAAATTTGGTCAATTAAAAAGTTTTTCCTTTCCATCCCAGAAGACCATTAAAAAAAACTGCATAACTGTATCTTTAAAATTGAGTGAGTTATGCGTAATTGAAAATTGAACGCTGTTTTTAGTGGCCATATACCAAAATGGAAATGGAAATTTGCAACAAATTATAAACACATAAATTTTTTTATATTATTTATAAAACACATTTTTGCGTATTTACGGTAGATTCACGATACAGAATTTTCTTTTGTTTTAATCTTATCAGGGGCAAGTAATTTTATGCCATGTATTCTAAATTTACTTTAGAAATTTTATAAGATTTCGTTGAAAATCAATAAAAGCCATTTGACAGATTTGTATAGCAAAATTTATAAAAAAGAAAAATACTATTAAATTAGTATGGTAGAATTTTAATTGTTTTCAAATTCATCACATTTTTGTCAAACCGACATTCTAAAACAAATTAACTGCCAGACGATTTTTGCCTTTCATTTAACTGGAATTTAGCCGCTTCTAATTCGTGTATATTAAAGTTTTTATTTTTATTTTTAAGTTACATAAAGAAATACAGACGATTATTTTTCAATTTACTTATTTAGTTCCAATATTATTTCTTTCCTGTACAACTGAACCAAGATTTCCTCGTGCATATCAAAATAAAGTTTAGAAATCATTCAGCGATGCTGAGTTTCATATTCTTGAAGTAAAAATGCTGTAACTAATTTTGCATTATGGTACTTTTAACAAATGACGAACTATTTGAGCTAGCAATGATTTATTCCATTTGCAATAGAAATAATACAAAAACTGCTCGGGAATTCGGACGGCGATATCCCTATTTGCCTGAAATTTCACGTACATTTGTTTATCGGATGATGAGAAGATTGAGAATTACCGGTTCATTTAATCCAAGACCTGGCCCTGGTAGAAATATCTTGTACAATGAAGACCAAGAAATTGATATTATTGCATATTTTTCTTCCAACCCACGATCAAGCATTCAAAAAGCAAGTGCAATTACAGGATTACCAAGGACGTCAATCCATAGAATACTTGAAAAATACAATTGGCATCCATTTTGTATTCACGGACTTCAAGCACTACATCCCTCGGATTTTAGCCGAAGTGTAGCATTCTCCAATTGGTTATTAATCCAACAGGACACAGATTCAAACTTTGTCAAGAACATTATGTGGGCTGATGAATGTTTGTTTACGGAAAATGGACACATAAATGCACACAACGATCATTCTTGGAATGATACAAAACCATTTTTTGTGCAAGAAATACATCACCAGAGAAAGTTTTCTGTGTCCGTATGGTGCTGAATTTGGAAAGGAAAACTGATTGGTCCAGTGTTTTATGAAGAAACACTTACAGCTATAAAATATTTGCAACTTATTTTAAATGGCATAGTAAAAGATACTTTGGAGACGACACCATTGTCATTAGTAAAAAAAATGTATTTTCAACAAGACGGAGCGCCTGCACACAAGGCTATAAATGTGACAAACTGGCATAACGAAAACTTTAATAAACAGTGGATTAGTCTGAATGGACCCACAGAATGGACCCACAGATCTCCTGATCTAACTCCACTCGATTTTTATTTTTGGGGTCGGCTTCAAACGCTAGTTTATAATACTCGCCACCTGAATATAACTGACCTTAAACAAAAGATAATTAATGCATGCAATAATATTACAGGAGGAGAACTCGAAAATATTTACAGGAGCATTATTAGAAGAGCCCAATTATGTATTGGTGTTGATGGAAAACATTTTGAGAAGGCTTTATGATTCGTGCGTTTTTAAATGTATTTTCGTTTTATTTATTTATTATTATTATTATTATTTATGTTACACTTCTTACAATCTTATGTTGTCAAAACTGTTTACCTCCATCAATAAGGACTTTATTTAAATGTCATTTTGGATTTCTTTTACACTTATTATCTTTTTTTGATCGAAGAATTTTTTCTATTATCAATTTGGATATGGTCCCTATTTTCACCGACGAAAAAGTCTTTCAACTGGTATGGAAAAACGACATAAGTCAATTTTTTTTTCTGTGTATTTATTCAAAAAGTTTTAAAGATGCTGTAATGCAGTTTTTTTAAGGGTCTTCTGGGATGGAAAGGAAAAACTTTCTAATTGACTAAATTTGCATAGAGGGGTTGTATAAAAATTTACATAGTGTAACTTTTTAAAATTCATAGGTGGATTTTTTTTTCTTAATGTAATCTTCTCTCCTATCTTATTTTGAACATTTTTTTCAAATTACATCACCTACTTATCTCTAACGGTTAAAGAATTAAAGCGCGTTTCAATCTTTTTGGGACATCCTATATAAGGAATAACATTAGTAATATTGTCTAATATTGAACATAATGTAATAATATTGCACATAGTATAATATTGCACAATAATGTATTATATTATCTGGATATTATGCAGTCATATTGGACAACTTTTTAGCCATTTCATCTTCCGATTTCAAAAATTATATTCCGTGTAAATGAAAATATATGTTACAATATGGAATAAAAATACTAGCGATAATCCATGTGGCTCACTCATACTGATATTCGATTAGTGATAAATAGATTACGTTGGAGATAAAAGTAGATAAGAGTACAAGGAGATAAAAGAGTTTAAGAGTCAAAATATTATTTAATCCTACTCTTCTGGCAATGCTGCTTTCAGATCTTGAATGGTTTAGAAGGGGAAGGGGAGTTACATTTTCATGCAATATCAGCATGTAATGAGGATAAGTTCTCTAAAACTGGATGATTCCTTTGTCGATAGAATATCTTATTTTCCTGAAATTTAACCAATAGCATGTATTCTGAGGTTTCTATAAATACCATTCGGTTTTAAGATTCTATTCTTGTTGCACAAAGTATCCGTAGAATCATTCCCAAAAACAGTGATATCCAGTATGTCATAAAATCTTCCCTGCTAAAGTTTTTTTTCTCTAATGTATTAAAGACAAATAGGTGTTATTAATGCTTTTTCATGAAGATGACTCACAATGTATTAGACTAAAATAATTCTTTTGAGTGCCAGCATATGGATATATGGTTTTCATCTCTAAAACTAGGTCTCAATTCAAAAATAGTTTTCTAAATTCGATGTTATCTTCTCCATACAAACTATAAATGCTTCCTTGCAGAAGTTAAAAAAAACATTTGTTCTTCATACCAAAAGATGCATTTCATATAGAAATTTCAAAACAATAATCCTTATAGGCTGCATAAAGTTAACGATGAAGTTAGCATCCAAGAATTTTCCGAATCTTCATGCCCTTCCCTATCATCGACAAATGATCCTTAGTGAACAATATTATTAATTGAGGGTATTATCTAGTTTCTAACAAAAAAATTATGATTATTAATCAATGAGTATTTGCCGCTTTTATAAACTAAAATTGTTGCTTTGATTGACAATTGATTTTATTGCAACTAATAGTATAAACCATCAAGCTTCCTGTTTCCTACTATTTAACAACTGAAAAATATGGGAAAATAATAATTTTTATTATTTGTTTTTGTATTTCACCAACAATTTAAAGAAATTGCAACAAAATTAAACAAATCATGAAATTACTGCAAACGCATATAAAACGTATCCCTTTAATAGCACTCGCAATATCGTCATGAACGCTTTAGTTTGACCTTTAAGAAAGTGTGTTTGAGTGAAGTGGTTCTTCTTTGATTTTTTTGAATAAGTATGAGAAATGTTAAATTTATTCTAAATTTGTGGTTGATACCAAAAAGGATTAATCTTATATGGTACATATGACACCTTTTAAAACTTTTTTCAAAAGAAACTTTGATGTTTTTTTAAGCAACCATCCAGAAAATTTCTTTGAAATAAATATCCTTTTAAAAAAAATCTAAAATTCATAAAACAAATATTTTTTTACTAATAATTATTATTTTGAATATGTAATACTCATTTACATCAAATTATTAACTACATTTTGAATAAAAACTATCACTCATTTTAAAAAAGGATTAAGAATAATTATCGATATTGAAAAATAAAACTTTCATCCGCTGAAGCGTTATAAAATGTTTCTGCAGAATTTTCTAAATATACTATTCACGTTAAGCTACCATTTTTATGGCTTTAGGCAATACGTGCCAGCTGCGTCCTTATCGGAAGGGGCTAAAAAGGAAGTTTACTAAAGCAAACTAAGTAAATTGTGACCAGCTGACGTCCAATATCTTCTCAATGAACACCATTTCATTTTTCAGTATCTTCCAAAGCAAATTACTCTCTCTATCTACTTTATTATTATTTTTTCATCTTAACACTTTGAAAGAGTCTCATTTTTAACTAAAACAAGCTCAAGATTATTTGTTTTATTTGATTTAAAATGCTTTGAGGCGTATTGATCTCGCATTTCATAAGCCAATTATTTGTGTTAGATAAATATCGAAAACGATAAAATTTGAAGATGATCGGAAGCATGAAAAAAAGAGAATGAAAATATTCTTTATTTTCATTCGTGATATGCTTTTATCAAATTTCGTTCTGATGATGTTTATATGGATGTTTTTAAGCTTTATATAGTTAATAGATAGTTATAAGCGTTGCATTAGCAAGATTATATAACATGTTTGACTAAAGTTTTTTTTCGTTAGTCACTTTTGGTTCATAAGACATATTGATTTTAAAGTTAAATAAAATCGAAAAAAAAAAGACTCAAAAAATTAAATTTATATTCTTCCCACCAAAAAAAATGTGTGCATTTAAGTGGATTATACTTTGAAATATTTATTTAGTAACAAAATTTGTGAAATAATCTGAAAATATATAACTTTTAAACTTTTAAAATAAAAGAATTCTACCATTTTTTGTTGTTTTTGTAAATTGAATACAAGCGATATATTTAAATAATGAAAGTGAATGTTTGAATAAATATTTTAAAGAAAACTTTATGCTTTTTTAATAATTGTTTCAAGTTTTATTTACTTTTTCGCATTAATTTCCTTCAAACAAAATGATATATTGATCGTGATTTAACAAAATGATTTAAATCGTAGCGTTATAGAACAAGAAATATAAAACAAAAAGTATTTATTGTATCTCTCATAAAGTATGATATAGATTTTAAAAACTAATTATAATTGCATTTCGAAAAATTGTTTACATCAGCTGAAATTATTAATATTTTTCATTAAAAGAAATATCTAAAATATCTGAATCTTTGGAAATAAGTCATAACATTTCTTAAATTATTTGCATGACAGCTGAATATATATTTAAAGAGAGGTTAGGAAAAAAAACTGTTAGAAATTTCAAACCTGTAAAAAACTGTTTAGTACCCGATACTGTCATAATATGTATCTTATCTAGGCCATTTTAAAATTTATTAAAAATTTACTTTTATGTATGTATTTTTCTGAGTGCATAAGAAAAAAGGGGGAAACTCTTTTTTTCAAGACAGTATGCTAATAAAATCTGTGTTAGAGCTGGGCTTTTACTGTAACCATTCATGGGGGTAGTTGAAACGCCTTGATCTGAATATTAGAAAGTCACGAGTTGGAAAAACGTATTCTACCATTTTCTATTTCTATTAGCATCATATATTCATAGTACTATTATTTTCTTCTTTATTCTCATAACTTTTCGTTTCTAAAATTTATTTTGAAAATAATAAATTTATAAAATAATATTTACTATGTAAATGTAAACTAATAATGCCTTTAAAACAGGAAACTTTTATTTTTTATTTCAGGAATTCCGTTATAAGTTGAAATTAAACAACTAATTGTCGAATCTTTTTATTAGTATACTAGTAATACCCTGCAGTCTTGCTCGTGACCTAAAATTCAAGATGAAAAATTAGCTTTAAACTTAAGCCTAGTCTCCACCCGATATGACATGTGCATGTTACACAACATCAAACAAATAAAAAAAATATATTCAGAAATTATCAAAATTAGCTACAACATAGATTTTATAGCTCACAATCAGAAGTATTTTGACTGTTAAAAGGGTAAGAATGATATGTTCGGTGACAAAACAATTCTTTAAAAATATACAATACAAAAGCTGTTTTTAAATGTATGTTTGTTTTGCCACTTCTTCTCCTCTGTCTCAAATTTAAATGCCTTTCTCTGTCAGCAGACATGCGATCATTTCGCTCTTCAGGAGTTCATAATTTAGAACATTCAGTGTCCGCAATTCAGTTGTAGTGGGATTTAAAGATAAACGATTATTTCGCTCAGCAAAATCATTCTTTCTCGAATGTTTCTTTCCTTTTCATTTTCCTTATCGCGTAATATGGAAGCATTTTGGCATTCAGTGTGTTCAGGCCAAGGTTGATTTTCCTTCTTTTGGGCAAAATGAAACTTGAATTGCTGTTTAAAATCAGTCATAAACAAAGAAATATATCGCATATGCATACCACAGTTCTTGCTTTTTGTATAAGCACATGCGCGAAATATTTAAAATCACATATATGAAACTTTTTTTAAATTTTGATATGCCTTTAATATACAACCTCTCTTAATAAATGCTCTACAAAATGGTATATTTCCAAGATCTGTTAACTATTTCTAGAGTTTTTGTGGTCCCAACATACAGACGCTTACAGGAGATTTCATTTTAAACTATGTATAGGTAAACAATTAAGAAATTCGTATGAATTTTTATGAAACTGGCTCATAAAATTCATAATAAATAATTCATATACTCGTGTTTTTTAAATTTTTAATAATTTTTTTAAGTATAAATATTTTAAAAAAATTAATATTTTATATCTAACTATAGTGAAATTTTTATATTATGATATGTTTATGTTATAAATAATTTAACATAAAATAGTTTTTGATAACCTTTGAAACATTTTTTAGTTATCTTTGTTCGTAGATAATGTACATCGTATTTCCTTTTACTCAATTGTATTGACGGTGAAAATATTGCTTGCTACACGAAAAAACAATAAAATTACCCCAAGTCATCATTATTGTTTCCTTGATATTATCCATTTGGTGTAAATGTGCACATAGATAAATCAGGGATAGTAATAATGCTTCATTATGAGATTTTTTAGTTTTTTTTTTCAAGATATGAGAACCATTTAGAAATCAATATCGCATGAGTGGATTTCAAGCGGTTTATAACTTAAATCTAAGTTTTATATATTAAATAATTCCTCGAAATTTAATAAATAGCATTAAATTGTCAAGCATGCTTTCAATAGACGAAAACTATTATATTTTCCAAAAATATTCCAACTATATATAAGTATATTTAAATTCAGAAATAAACGCTAACGCAAATAAATGTATGAAAATTATCTTAATGGTATTGCAACATAGTATACAATTAAAACAATAATTATATATTTTTTGAAGAATAATAAAATGTAGATTAATTTAAAAGAACGAGTCTGAAGCCAAATTTATATGAATAATCAACTGAAGTTTCAAAGCTGAATTTAAAAACTTCTGAAATAATAAACTAATATAAAATATTCTATACAGATTATTATATATCAAATGAATATATGTTTATATTATTGGAATTCCTATCAATTGTCATAAAAAATATCTCAGGAATTTGAATTTGAAAGGTTAAACAAGAAAACCATAAGGTATGGTAATTGAATTAATTTTATTCAATCACATTTGCTTGATTTTTTCACTACAAAATAAAACATAGATTTTCTTTTGATTTTGTTTATTTATAACAATTTGAATTAAACATCATTTTGTTAAATAAAAGATTAAAATTTTCTCCTCCTTTCACTACTCAGCAATCTGTGTTTCATCTTTCGAAAATTAATCTTAAAAGATATTGAATGTGATATCAGCTTTATGAAATCGCCCTATTTATTCTCATCTCCTCGTTCAATTGCTGAAATATATCGCATATTTGAGTGAATAAATATTTAACCTCCTTTAAATGTTTACTTACATTTCCTACTATCTCCATCGTACGTTAAATATCGTAACTGCTTTGAATTTCAGTTACTTCGCATCCTGAAAATGATTTCTCTTCAGGCTTTTATGTCTCATTTCCGTTGCAAGTTCGACTGCTTTAGAAGTTTTAATTATTGCTATCGATTTTTCTTAGTGAACAGGAGAAGTTATTACGAATGATCTGACATACTCCTTATGTTAGGACATATGCTTTACATGAGATCGAACAAATAAATGATATTAAATAAATGTAGTTTTACAGATAATATACATAATGCTACCTTTCTCACAAATGCATAATTTCTTCAAGAATATTTTAAGAAAAAAATCAGTTTTAACGTGGGTAGTACAACTAATGTCCTATATTTTATGATATATCGTTGATTTTATTCATTTGGAAAGATGTAGCAAATTTAAACCTTCTAGCATATTTTTATATGTATGTATGTATGTGTGCGTGTGTGAGTGCGTGCGTGCGTGCGTGCGTGTGTGTTTTATTCTGGAGAACTCCTTACATATATCTATAGTGCGAAATATTAAACTATGACGTAAATTTTTACAGAATCTACCATATAATCGCTGATGGGGCATTTGTTAATTAATCCCTGGAATGAGGTAATAATATCAAACAATTGAATTTTTGTTTTTAATGGATTTTCCCCAACTGAATGAAACAAAAATTTGAAGCAAAATGATGCTGGCAATCATAAATTCCTGTACCAAATTTGATATATTTAAATGATTGCGTCAGTGATTTAATGTGCTTACATACTTCTAAAAGTCCAGACTGACAGACAGTCAATCCCTCGTTTGATTTGTTTCAACAAAATTAAAATATTTCTAGTTTATAGATGATATTTCTGTTTATAGAATTTTATCCATTTATCTCTCTTCTTTTTGTAATTGCCGTGTTAAATTAAATTGGAAATACGGAACAGACAAATTTCTCCGAGCGGATTTTTCTCTAAATCCTCTAAAAGGAAATAATTACAAATCTGATGTGATGATCGTATACTAGCTTCTTCAGTCTATCTCAAAGAGCTTCTCAGTTATCTTTGGCACATACTGAGAGACGAGCGGACGGACATCTTCTTAAAATAAGTTTTTTTTTCGATTTCATGGAGGTATAAAACTTGGAAATTGGTCAAAATTTCAATTTCGAAATTTTGACGATTATCATACTTTTTTAATACTACGTATACGAGAAAGTAAAAAACAAAAAGGTCTGGAATTCAATAGTTGTGATTATATAAACGTTTCCACCGTTTGTGCAATTTTGAAATAGTTATAATCTTTCGATGTTATCATCAGTATATAATAAGCAAATTGTTTCTTAGAATGTGGAAACCATGGAGTACTTAATGCAGTTCCAATTCTCTATTAAGGGTTCGTATAGAGTGGTTTATTACAACATCCACATTTCTTGGAAGCGTTATTTACAACTCTGATGCCACACTGATGGAGTTACGAATCAGAAATAAAAATTACCAGTTCTGTTGAGGATTTAAATAGGGTAAACCATTAATTTTAAAATCATGGAATTAGTCTTCAGTAAATATGAAGATCTGATACTTTTTTCTATAGAATAAAATCATAAGTATTTGGATTTAAATCTGAATAGAAATATAGAGTGATTTTTATCTCCAGAAAGTAGAACCCAATCAGTCACTATATACAATTATTTCAGCAATTCTTAAATCGATACTCTATTCTATCTGAACCATAAACAGAAATTATTCGGTTTTATGCATTTTGTCTATGGCTTTCAAAATAAATTCCAATTTCTGAAAACCAACTGCATACAGAGCAAGCTCTCTAAATGGAGTATAAGTGTAGATACTGTAAAATATCTGAAGCAATAGTAGTTTTATTGAGGAATTGGTTGAAGTGGATATTTGGTTTAAATGAATTGTTTCTTGAATCTTTGAAACAGGTATCGTGTCACAAATTATCATTTCCAATTTGACATCAAATCATAATATTAGAGTCCCTATAACTCCCAGCATCTGCAGATAAACAAAATAAATCACAGTTTTCTACAAAAATATTTCAGAGATGATAAAAATGATAAGCAATTCCAACCGAATCATCCACACACCTCATATTGCTTCAGACATTCTATGATATCTCTGTCAATTAAAACAAACGGTATAAAATTGTACCGACTTCAATGGAGACTTGTCTGTGTCTTTGAATTGACTGTTACATAGTTTTTATACCGATGTTGTCCATTTCATGCAAATATTTTGATGTGAAATTTTAAAATTTAAAACAAAAGTACATTCCTCAGATTAGAAATATCAGTTCTTCTATTAAAGGTCACAGCTTTGCAACTCTGTTGTAATATCTATGATTTTGATTAAAAAATATATTCATCTCCTGAGTACTCAAATAAAATTGAAGTTTTAAAAATGTTTTCACTTGTATTATTTTAATTTTTGAAAAAATCATGTATTTTAGCTAAATACTTCTAGCATAATAAATATTTTCTCTCTCTATATATTTTTTACATTACGAAACATTTTAAACTTATTTTACCATTTAGAAATAGGATCTGATTGTCTCTAGTTTGACACTTGTTTCTTCAACTAAGAGGAAACTCCGTTTTAACATTTGTAATCACATGTGATGTTTAAAAATATAGCTTTTTTCTCTAACTAAAGCGAAAAAAAAACACAAAAGAAATAAAGCATCTTTAAAATTCCCAAAACTTTGAATAAATAATTTGTAGGACTCAAAATCAGGAAACAATCTTCAGTTTGGGAATCGAGAAACATTCTTCATTATCAAAGTGATGATACTGACTATCCATTCCGAAGCATTTCCCACTTTAAATAAGAAGAGAAACATTTCTGAAGTCATGCTTCACAAACAATTTAGAAAACTTGTTACATTTTTACGTGTTTCATAAGTTACATGAGCAGTTCCTTGAGAATATTTCAAAACAATACATAATTATTCAATGCCGAATTCCCTCAACTTTCAAAATTTATAAAAAATATAGTCATACCAGAGTTGTTAGAAATGCATTCCTTCTAAAATCGTATTTTAAATGGCCATGTTTTTAAGTGATAAAGATTCTTAATATATATACATGAAGTATTTTTTAGATATATTTTAAGTATTAATTAAGTAGATTTATCAAATTTAAATTTAAATTTTTTTAGAAATTATTTTATGATAATAATCATATTATAATATAATATTGTACTGACTCTTGACGTTTTATATTTATGACTGATTTTAATTCAATCTGTTGCATGAAGCAATATCAACACCTATCTATTCTTTCTGCATAGATACGAAATACTTAATGCCATTAAAATAATATTATACATCCCTAAATGAGGTTTTAACGTAAGCTAATTACTCAATATCAATTTTAAAAATTACAACTATTTGTATTATAACATCAAAAGCAGTGACTGAATTTTAATGGTTTTGTCTGAAAAAAATATAAAAAACACAATACTTAATTTTTGTCACATTTGATTAGGATATCATTTTTACAACAATGCAAACAATTCTTATTAATTCCCTTCCGAAGTTAAAACTCTTAATATAAAAATTATACAAACTGCTAATTTTCTCCGTTTTATTCCATTAAATATGTTACTTCTTTGAATGGACAAGAAAATAGAAAACTGTTTTCTGAAATTCTCAATTTTTCATGAATATTGCTTTATTATAGAGAATATTTAAAGAATAAGTTTTTACATTAAGCAATGATAACATTTCTTAATAAAGTTTAAAAATAAATTGAATTCATAAAATTCCTTTCAAAAACTATTCATAAAAGACTTTTTTTCTTGTTATGGGCATTAATTGATACAATTATTTTGTCAGTAAATTTTTTTTATTAAATTTAAATACAGGGCTTGCTTATTTTCTTACATTTAGACATAAATCGTTTATCTAGATCTTTAAAAAATGCAATTTTAAAATTTAAATGCCATTAATAGATTATCTATTCGTAAGTAAAAGTAATTACCTTTTTTCAAATAAAGTAAAATGTTAACATATTATTCCATCTTTATTTTCTTTGTTTTATTTCTATCCTTATTCTAAAGGTTTCATCCTTTATGAAAGGGAACCAATTTTTGCATACAAAAACATTTGAAAACAAAACTAAAATCTATTTTTGTTAATGATAGAGTTTTAATTTAATGTAGAATTTAATTTATTGACTAAATTTAACTTATTAAACTTATAGAGATATCCTCCCCAATAATTTCTCACATTCTGTCCCATAAAGATACCCTCACCGAAAAAATTGTAAGCATTATGTAAAATATATAACAATTTGTGTGCCAATGCAGCACGAAATATTAATCTCTCGCAATTTATTTTTAGTTAATATCTTGTTTGATCGTTGACAAATGGGGATTAATGGATCGTTTATGGGGATTAATCAATAGCATGTGTTTGATTAATATGTTATTAAAATATAATTTGTTAATTAGACCCATTTTTCCTAATCCAAAATTCGGCCACAACTACATATATAATTCTAGATTCTTATACCAAAATGTCATTCATTTAAGTGATTCACCATTTTTAATTACTGCATTTATATGCATGCGAAAGAAAAGATCGAGAGACAATAAATCCTCTTAACAAATTTGGTTCACATTTTACACAGTTCTATACTTTAGATAGTTAATTTGTGTGTCAAGTTTTATCTTTGACGTCCTCGTAAATTTCATATATTGTTACCTTGTATACTTCCGGACGTACTTCCTCTGAAAAGATTCTGAGTATTTTTCCTTTATAAAGTCAAAAAGTCAAGAAACAATCTTTGGGAAAAGTGAAATGTCGCAAAATGCAAAACTACGTCAAATTTCACGTAATTACACTTGGTAACTTAGTTTCCGCTTTGTTCATATTTGCGACATTTGTTTTATCATTCGCTTTACTTGGCAACTGACTTGCGTTT
The DNA here is from genome assembly GCA_026543055.1 of Argiope trifasciata. Taxonomy (NCBI): domain Eukaryota; kingdom Metazoa; phylum Arthropoda; class Arachnida; order Araneae; family Araneidae; genus Argiope; species Argiope trifasciata. The sequence continues at coordinate 2,764,349 of JAPMOQ010050981.1, forward strand.
TGTTACATTGACGATATCTTGTGCCCGTTTAACGGAAAAGTATCATATTTTGTTCAAAATTTGATAGAAATCTACAAATGCAATGTAAATATCATACACCAAGTACAAAGCATTCAGGGTTCATCTTTGTCATAGAAAAAAACATGTTTGAAAAATATAAATACAGAGAAATATATAGAAAAATATAGAAATATAAATATGCGTTTGACAAGAATTATATATTTTTTGTAAATAATTTTTGTCAAATTCATATTTATAAAGTTTAATATAATTTATTTGGATGTTGTGAAGATTAAATCTTTCATTTCTTTTTACTTTTTCATACTTATGAATTTTTTTTTAAATTATTTCATTTTAAACTTTAGGTATAGAATAAAACATTTCCCTGACATTATTCGAAAATGCTTCCTACATGAATAATTTATAATTTTCAGTCGTATTTTTGAGACTAATTTCAATATACTTTACACATTCTATATGTTTAATTTAATAACAGAATAATAATAGATTTAAATAACAGAATTTTTAAACATTTTTTTGTCTTGAGACAGAAAAAAATAAAACACTGTTACCTAGACTCATTAAAAGTACAAAAAATTGATAATATCGGAAGGTAATAAGTATTTTTTAGCAATTTTAATTTAAATATTTGCATATTTTGCTTTTGATTTTGTTAACTACGAACAGAAAAAATGTATCTACTGAAATAAAAAATATGTTTTAACGTACTAAAAATATCATAAAATGACAAAAAAGAATGTAAATGCATCCAAATTTTTTTTAAAAGATGTATCAAAATACTTATCGCTTACTCGCATGATGTAAAGAAAGATAAAGGAAAACAATATTTTTGGAATTCTCACTAAGAAACGTTAGCTTCGTTTTAACTATAGAAATTAATTAGTTTCATAATCTGAACCTAAATAATACATAATCGAAACTATGAAGAACTAGACACAATTTTATTTATTTTATTGGCTTGAAGAATTTTGCAATTTAGTCTTAATGAAGAAATTCAAACAAATTATATAACATTTTTAACAAAGAGAAAAGTAATAAAATGTAGAGTCCATTTTAACGCAAATATATGCTTTACAAGAAGATTTCCTTGTATTGAAAAAAAGATTATTATTATTATTAATATTTCAAAAAAAAAATATTAATAAATAAAAAACTTTTAAAAAAATTGTATATTTCATGTATATTAAGAGAACAAAAATTAGGCATATGAGGAACATAAAAGGAAAATGCTTCGAATAAATATATTCTTTTAAGCATTTTTCTCAATATCTCCATTATACTTTCCTTTATTGAAGTTTAATTAGTGTAATATAGTTAAACGATTGTTAATTGTCATATATAAAATAAATATACAGAAAATTTGAGTATTCGAAACCTAAAATATAATAGCAATAATTTAATTTAAAAAACTTAATTAAATAAAAACTAAGCCTAAATTAAATATACTAACTGGAAATGCCGAAATTTTAATTAAAAATGGTAGTGTTTTCAGAGTACAAAAAGGTCTATAAATTATATTCAATAAATTAGCAAGTAGTGATTTTAAGTTAAAAAAATAAAAAATAATAACATAATTAAATTAGTAATTTCAAAAGTAACAATTTTAATTAAATGAATAACAAAAACTAAAATTATCTTCAATTTAACTTCAATGTTTACTCGGCGTTAACTCAGCTACAAACTCAGAGGAAATATATAATTAACGTAATAAATATTATTCATATAGCAATTATATTAAATCAAAATAATCAGTTTAATTCATTTTCAGAGATTTTAAAAATTGAGATTTATTTTGGCCGGATATTACTGAGTAAATCGATAAAGAATTCAATTTAATTAAAACTGTTACGAATCATTCATTAAGGTAGTACAAACGATATTGCAAATTTTAATTAACAAAATTAATTCAAATTAAAAATAATTGCTTGAAATTTTCAGCTGTGACTTAATTATCCACTATATAATCAAATATTTGACTTGATTTTAGCTATAATAAATCAGAATTTTAGTATATCAAGTATAAAATTTTATTAGCGATGAACTTGAATTAATCAAGTTGTACAATAACTAAAGTCAAGTTGTACTATACTTTTTAATCAAGAAATATTCATGAAATGCCTCCAAAGTTTGTTTTCTTGTATATCAGAGAAATTAAATCTTACGTTTGTATTACGGAAACTTATATGCTGGAATTCGATGTTTGACTATGATGAATGAAATATAGAACCGACTTTATGTAAACAATTCTAATTAAATTTATCTTAAAACTATGCAACCGAAAATTTCGGTAATAAATATAATATTAACTATGCATTTATGTTTAAATATCAGATATGATTATCAATTTGCTTTCGAAAGAATAGGAATTTTCGTATACTTAATATAAGATTTTAATGCTGATGCCATGGCATAGGGATAGTACGTTTTCCCTTAATCTAGGCATTCGGTGTTTGAGCCCTGATTAAGGAATATTTTTTTTTCTTTTATGCTCTATCTGCAAAGTGTGTGAATTCGCCCTCTTATAAAAAGAGACTGATAATTGAATGTGACGCACGAATAATTAAGTCGTATTCTTGACCCTACTTGGCGATACTGAAAGAACAAGAGACTCTCACCCGGCTTAAATCACAGACAGATAATTGTAAACATGCATATGACAAAAGTATCAATACAGGATTTTAATAATTTTCATTTTCGTGTATATGAATTTCGTTTATATTCGTAGCTATGAATTTATTTGCTTAACTGAAGAGTTCTTCTATTATTTCTCTTATATAAGTACAGAACTTCTAAGTGGAACCATCTCCTTTCATTTAATGTTTATTTTTAGATTCAAAATTGCTATGTAAAATGTATTATCTAAAAAATTCTGCTTAGTTTATAGTCAAAAACTGTTTCATTTTTTTTTTTTTACAAAAAGCGATTAAAGAGATTTTATGGATTAAATATACATAAAACAAAGCGCAATAATAAAGAAAATACAAAAAAAATGTTTCCATAATCTCTCTCTTGATATTACGCAATTTAATACACATTCAAAATATTGAAACACTTGAAACAAAACGTAATTTAAGAAAATCAACATTTTTTAAAGATTTTCTTGATTTAGAAAATACATGCATGAAATATTTTCTAAGAAGAATTCATAATCACAAAATTTTAATTTTAAAAATATAGAGCATGTTTATGAGCTGAAAGCTTAAAATTTTATAAGCAGTTACCTTTTCAGGAAAAAAATATATTTTGCTTCTTATAATAATTAAATTATTCGATCTACAGAAATCTCACATATACATGTTTCATAAAAGTGAACGGAATAAAAATTTCCGATCAAAATTCATTGTTTCAAACTTTAAAAAAATTTTCCTTAATATTCAATGTTTTAGATTTCAAAGACTTGTTTCTAAGAATTCATTTTAATAACTTCAAACGGAGTTGATGTAAATACATTTTCTTGAAAGACTTTAATTTCTGGATGATATCGCTTCTAAGAACAGCTGAAATTAAAATCAAAATGTCACTAATTACCAAATACATTAATTATACGATGGGAAAATTTCAAAAGATTTCTAGAATATTCAAATTGTGGATACAAAATGTTTTACTTTTATTATTTTAAGAATTCCCCAAAAATAATTTTAATTGAACTTGCTGACATCAAAGAATTATTTGCAAATTTTCTCTTAAGCTTTTTATAATTTTTAAATCGTTTCACTAATTTTCTCAGAAGTTAAAATATAAATTTTCTTTGTATAAATAGATAATCAATAACTTTATAAAAACATTTTTTCATATCTCTTGCTTTTATGTAAGCTTTTCTATCAAAAATCTCTATCAATTTAGTATAAAGTACATATTTAAAAACTTATTTAACAGTCATTAAAATTCGAAATATTTGACAGTTTTCTAAGAATTATAAATAAAAAGAAAAGTAAACCTATAGATTTTATCACCATTTTTATACACATAATTTCTTAGTCCGAATTATTATCTAATATTGATCTTCTTTCTAAAAGATTGTTTAAGCTAATTGAAGTTTCTGGAAGTCTTAATTTGAAAACAAATATTGTAAAAGTTATCAATTATCGTTATTTTTAATGTTACATTTTGAGTGATTAAAAATGAACATTAATATATATTTCCTTCCACAAAAAAAATCGATTTGCTAATTACTTACTTTAAGAAACAAGCACTTTATCTTAATAGAGATAATCTTAAATGTCTTCTTTTCAGTGAATAATTACTTAGAAAAATTATGTTTTAAATTTATTATACATGAAATATGTAAAGGATGAAACATAAAAGATCGATACAGTAATTATTTACTGAAGCAAAAACCGTTACAGCAGTGCTTGAAATGAGTTTCTGTTATTAAGAGTACGTTATTTTGTATCATTTTTTAAAATTATTAGAAATCCATATATGCTTGATAGTATCGTCATCTAACATTGTATTATAATTTTTCATAATTTAGTTTCCTTTTAGTTTTTAATTTTGCCTGTTATATTTAATATCAGAAATATATACAAATATTTTGGGTTTGATTTTTTACAACTTTTGGAAAATTAAAATTCTGATTGTATTCATCTGTTTTTATAAATATCTAATTCTCAGATCTATATTATGCGAATCTGAAATTCTTCTTCTGCTCAGTAATTTTTCATACTTAAAAATAAAAATAACTATTATTTAATTAGAAGGTAATTTTTACTGCAGAGTCTTATTTGAAAGCTATACTGCAAATATCTTTTTTTTTTCTTTTAGAGATCAACCACTTTTAAAATTGAATCATCCAAACCCAATCCATATACTGTTTTACTAATCTCGATACACGATGGTATAGGTAGTGTATAGATGGTATCCAGGCACTGATATGCTTGCCTGGTTAATATATAATTTTAACAGGTTATATATAGTATTTTAATTAAAGTATTTTGTATATAATTTAATTTGATTTTGACACTGGGTGATAAATATACTCGTTTCAGTGCTATACTTATTTGTTGTTTTGCTTTTAATAGTACTTCTTATCGACAAGCCTGCTGGCAAAAGATTTTTTTTTGTCTGCAGGCTATAGCAGTCTTTTGTCTACAAAAGACTGCTATTTCGATTTAATCCGAATTTTTTGCGTCTCTAGTTTCTTTTTTTTTCCAGTAGCGCCATCTAGTACCAAGAGTACGAGTTTGTTACTCACATGTCACAATCTTTTTTTAAGGGGAGTTCTTCATTCATTCATTTCGTTCATTCATCCACAGATCGTAATTTAGATTCGGATAAGAGAACGATCACATCTAAACCAGTATTACCCCCACTAGTATTACTCTCGACATGGAGGAGTTTGTGATCACGGCAAACTTATACGTGCGCCATCTACCAACACACACGCGCGCATGAGGGTCTTCAGCCAACCTGGTTCGAAATTGCAACCCAAGGGATGTGAATCCAACGCCCAACCAACGAGAATACCCCAGTCCTTTCAATACATATTTAAACTCTACAAATGAAAAGAGCAACTTGTCCAGGCCAAATTAACATGGGAATTCGTCAGCATTTAAAACAATAAACAATATTCATATATATGTTTTTTATTTATTTAATCTGGCTTTTCTTCGTAACGTATATGTTTAGGAGCCTTGTTTAGTAGCAATATTCAATAATAATTTCTTAATAATTTTCTTAATGCTAGAAGAAAAAACATTTTAGTTACCATTTTCAGACATGATAATAACGATATCGTCATACAGTACCGAGAATCAACATAGAATCAAAAGCTAAATATATTATTAACAGAAGCATTTTGATTAAAAGTTTTACTCTTCTCTTTAATGAGACATTTTATGCCACATTATAAAAATTTATTGTAGAAGCTTTTTTATGCTTTATATTGATTCCTTTTTGTTTGATATCTGAAAAATTATACTCACCACTTTTGAGTTTCGCTATATATGGGTTTGCACGTGTTACGGGCGATGTATGAAACACTGACTTCCTGAAGAACCCTAGGCATTTTTAGGCAAAGTATTAAATATGAAAATTATTGCATACTTTCTCCTAAAATATACATATAATATTTAATAATTATAATATTTAAGTATGCTACAGAATGATCGATGTACTTTAGAAAAAATATTTAAAAAAAGCATCTTAATAAGACTATTATTCAAAAGGCAGGTATTAATCAAAAATATGGTTATTATTTTGAAGAAATAATAAAACTGTGTCATAAAAAATTTATTCAAAATATGTAAATAAATTGAAAACTGGTGGAAACTAAATGTATGCCTTTTTTATACAATAAAATAAAATATATATTTTTTAAACAATAAGAAATTAAAATGAATCTACTTCTTTTAATTTGAAATGACATTTGAATAGCACTTCACTAATGTAAGATAATACAAATTTCTGCAGTTTTTTACAAGCATTATACTTCTCCCACTTAATTGAACAACTCCAACAGGTCAGATACGAAATTGTAATCAAATATTATTTAAATTATAAATGAATCTTCCAGGTATAAAATAAATCGAGAGTTCACATATGTAGTAGTTTCGAAATTTCTAAAGAAATTCTAGATTGGTAGAAAATGTCGTAATTATTGGAAAGGCCTCTATATCGAGAGAATCAGTTCCTTTTTACTATCAAAAATAGAAACTCTATTTAAGGTCCTTAAGTAACAATAAGAAATTTGTTTCCAAAAAGTCAGTTACATTTCCATTCATACTATTTCTATGCATTTGTAAATTGTATTGTCGCCTTTTATTGCAATTAAATTTGTTACCAGTGGAAGTGAATAAATAAGCTGTTTTAAATTTATATATATATATATATATATATATATAT
>JAPMOQ010050981.1:2771312-2828649 GCA_026543055.1 Argiope trifasciata
TGCACCATCCATACTTTCACAATTATGGACGTCTATACAGACAGCAAGGCTCAATATTCCTGCAGAGGACTTCCAACGACTTGTGGACTCCATGACACGTCGAGTTGTTGCACTTCGCCGGGCAAAAGGAGGACCGACATGATATTAATAGTCATCCCATGACTTTTGTCACTTCAGTGTATATATATATATATATATATATACCGGATTGAAACAATCACGTGACTTCTATATCGGTCTCTATACTCCTCTCCCTCTCTATCTATATAAATAAACATAATATGTGTGTGTACTTGCGTGCATTCATGTGTTTGTAATGATATTTTAAACATCTAATATGAATCTAAATTAATTTCTAAAGTTTTATTTTAATTTAGTCCATAATAACTTCGTTCTAAAAATATTCTCTTATTTCCTGATCCGATTCCACCTTATCTTCTTAATTCATTCTAGAGAACCTTGGTAAAATTCTTTAGTCAGCAGCTCCCATGCTGTGATTGAAAGAATAAAAATTGCTGATTAAGCAAATATTTTTGAAAAAAGATCCCTGTGATTTCTCTTATTTGTGAATGACGTGTAGAAAATTCCTATCAAAAACTTAATAATATATTATCACTGTAAACAATATTTTTCCCATCAAACTATGGTGTATAAGGCGAGGGATAGTTAATTTTTACCTCTTTTCTACTTCTTCTGCCATAATATATGGCCGGATGTGTTTGTCTCCCGTCTTCTTCTAAATAAAAAAAAACCCTGCTTCGTCTTCCTGGGAGAAAGAATAAAGCAAACTTTATATAAATATAAAATCCAAAAAGAATAAATATAAATACTTTTATACAAATATATGCTTCTAAATATAAAATCTTTGCATTTATATAATTTTTTAAACTGTCATTCTCAACTTTAATAGTTGAAAAACAAAGTAATCTGATCTGTTTAGTTTGGAAATCAAATCGTAACTTTAGTTGGTGATAAATCGCCTAATGTGATAATCATCTGAATTATATTCTAATAACCCTATTTTAATTAGTTGAAATTATCCCTGAACCAACAATTTTTATGGATAAAACAAATAATATTTTAATTTGTTTGGTTTATTTTTTTAAAAAACTGCGTTAGTTGGTCAATAAATAATATTGTGATTTCCCAGGAATAAACTACAACAGAGAAGATAGATATTTCAAAAGCTATGATGTGAAACTCAAACCCAGAAACGGGATAAATAGTCAAATTGTTACCTACTCATTTTGAGGCTTTAACAATTTGTTGCCTTCAAATTGCTTCAAAATCTTCAAGCCGAAACAACATCATGTTCTCACATGATAATAAAATCTCTTATAAAATGTTTGATGAAGAATTAAAAAATGTCCTCAAGTTGTTCAGCTTAAAAAATATAGTTACTATTTCCCAGTAAATTTAATTTAAATACAAATGTAGATTAATTCTTTAAAAAAAATGAAAACTATTCTAAATATTTATTTTATAGAATTTTCTTTGGAAATATGAGTCACACTATTGCGAAATTTTTTTTTTGGTAGTAAAATGTCTCTGGAATTACTGATGCCGATTATATTCATAAACCAAAGTCTTATTTCAGAGAGCAGGAAATAAAACCTTTCATCTGATTTTTCTAAGGTTAACAGAGAAAATAACATTATTGGAATATATATATATATATAAATTTGTAATGAACAATAGTCCTCTTTACTTTTAAAAGGAATTATCGATGTCACGAGAACTCTTAGCTACCTTTATAAAGTTATGAATACTAAGCTAATTATTTCTAAAAATATTTATTGGAAAATAAAATATTTAATGGTTATCTTCAAGCTTCTCCATTTTCATATAATTATTTCAAGAATATTTCGGAAGCATAAACTATTTGAAGCGTGTCTTTAAGTATGTGAACTTCCAATGGAAGAATTTTCCGCAATCTGAAGAATTAAAGGAAAAAACCACGCGAAAATAATTCTAAAGAGCAAATTCAATACACATTTGAAGCTAGAAACTGAATCTTTTGATGTTAGGCAAAGGCATTAAAGAAATTCGGAAGTATTTTATTAATTGTTTTTTAAGAACAAAATAATTTCAGAGATTGCAATACATGACATTAAAGAAAAGCTAAAAATACTTCTGAATTCAAAAGTAAATGGAAGATATTTATCATATTTGATGGAATTTGTATGAATAAAATGTGAATTATCAAAAGATTCTTTACTGAATGTTGATTGAAATAAAATTTTAAATACAATCTATGAATGAATCTTTTCTCAATTCAAAAACAAATTCATAAGAAAAGGAAAATTTTTAAAAAAATTCTAGAATTACTTTCTCTTTTCCACCCTCCTAGTATATATTATTTTAATTAAATATTAAAAAAATTTCCCATCCTATACATTCCTTTTCCTATATGAAGTGGAATGAAAGTTTGAAGTAAAGTAAAAATCAAGTAATTGAAGTACTGAATTTAAGGCTTCTAAAATAAACCAATTTCTTCATTATTGAAAATGATAGTGCAATCATGCATTTTTTTCATACCAAAGATTCAATTTCAAGATTGGAAAAAAGAGAAAAGGAAGCTTTTAAAAATCCTTTGTGACATGAAGTCAGCCTTCCATGAAACACATTATCCCAATCTGTAAAATAGAAAGTATAAGTTCGCAATGACAGAAAACATCAATGTGTATATCAAAAGACTGATATGAATTCCATTTATATAAATATATAATTTTTTTTATATTTTTTAATATATAATTTTATATGTGATATTTTTCACGAAAGGGAATAAAAAAAATTATATAACTTTTGTGGCATGAGATTTGGTTTTATGTTTAATGGATGAAAGCAGGAACAAATATATAATAATTGATGCCAGAGATTAATGTAAGATAGAAAATATTTAAGAGTTTAATTTAACTCCTTATCATAAGGCTGAAATATCCATAATCATCCAAATATAAAAATTTTCCTGCAATTTGTCATTTACAAAACTTTTCGAAATTATAATAATATTTTAATACATTTCTTCTTTCCATCTTCTTTATATATATAATTGATTAAAAAAAGAAAATTTTGTGCAGACTATTTTTTTGGATGTAGAGTTATTAATGGGAGAGTTTACACAATTTTTACATGTATAGTTATTTTAAAAAATTGCATTTAAATCTTTCTTAGTCAATACAACTGAAAAGTATTTCTTCCATTCCATATAGAAATTTAAATTAAATATGTAAGGTTCTAATGGATTCATAAAAATTCAATGGACTCCTCACACATCTTACTAAGGTAATTATGCTTGCATCATTCTGACTTGAAAGTCAACTTTTATATGGCTGTTTGGAGATCCTCTAAGGGGCACCTTTTTATTTTTAAGTTTTTAATTCTTCGATGTGTCGATATCTGCACCATTTTGCACTATAATAAACATCATCATCCTTACTAAATATGTAAGTTCCATTTCTTCTATTATTGTCTATACATAATTATTCCGAAAAGCGTAACTGTTCTTTAACTATTGTGAAGCAGTGTATTAATATGACATTTATTAATATGTGAATTGATTAATGTGTCAGCTTGTTATAGATAGTACATAGCTATTTATCGTTTATAATATTTATAAATTTATTTATTATTAATGCTTACTTCATTTCCTTAAATATCTATTAAGTTCGAATCGAACACTTTTAAAATCAAATATTTTCCTTCCTGCAATATTGTTGTTTTAAACCCTGTTACAACCATTTTCTTTTGCTGAGATTGGTAGTGATACCAATTTTCTTTTCATATTACACCAAACCATGATCTATCAGATGATTAAACAGCAATAGACTTAGATCTCAGCAGCAGCTGCTCTGATCCGAAAAATAAGAATTTCTTGGAGTGAGTGCCTCTGTAAATGATTACCAGGGAGAAAATATCTGCTTAATTGTGGGATCTCTATTTTGTAACGCTGCATTCGACAGAGGAAACGACACCCTATGACATGATTTGACAGATTAGGAAATTCAAATTACCTCTAAAACAAAACAAAAAAAAGAGATTTAAAATATGAAATCTACTACCTCAAATTTCAAGTTATCATGGGGGACCATTATAAATTTTAAGTTATTATTTGTCTTAATTAATTTAAGTCATTAAACAGTTTGAAACAATCAAACAATCACGAAACATTTAATTTGCATAATATTCACTTCATCAATACTCAAAGATCATAAATATTCGTTTAAGGTAATCGCAATGGACTCATTTGGGTATCATTGTAAAATTTTGCCACACTTTCGCTAAATACGAATGATTAAATACCAATGGTTTGTACTTAATTCGTTAGAGACGATTGCTCTGGTCGGTTTCTGGGACATGAAGAAAAAAAAGCCTTTCGATCTCAAATTGGCATGAATTAAGAAGTGCCTTGCTTTGTATATCAGCATATAAAGAATACGGGTTGTCATTGCAGGCTTTGAGGGTATAAACAATTTTTTCTATGGAAGAGAAACTCGGACTTTTCAGCATTATGATGCACCTGAACTCAGATGATCTTTGAAATGACAGAGTTAAATTTGTAATTTTCATTTAGTAATCGGTGGCCTTTAAGATGTAAATACAAAATCATCTAACCAAAAGATTAAAATTTTATTTATTTTTGTTTAGATATTACAACTAATACTCTCGCTATCTGATCCACTTCAAAACAACTTTGATGTGAAATAAAAAAAAAGGATGTAGAACTGAAGTAGACAACTTATCTTTGTTTTTTTTTAATTAAGTTATTTTTGAAAATTTAATCAAGATGTTTCTTTAAATAAGTATTTGCCGTATGAACTAACTTTTAATCATAATTTAATGTTTTAAACAAAATGATTATAATTTTTCTTCTAAAAATTTTGAAACAAATTGATATTACATCTGATGTAACCCACGATTTTCTTTCATTCGTGTTTCTTCAAATTCAATATCCCACAATTTCACCGCATGAAAGACATTAGAAAATTAAACTTTCAATCTGTAATCATAAATTGATTTTCTCCAGGACTGAAATATCAGAAAAAGAATATTTTTAAATATAAAAATCTAAAAATGATTATTTCTCTAAAAAGAGAAAAAAATGAGTTAATAACTTTAACTGATAGAATGCAGAATAGGTTATTACTTTATATTAAAATATAAATATGAATATGATGTTGTTATAGAAAAATGTAATATTACGATTTCCTTTATAGTTCAATAATGGTAAATAAATTTTGAAAGCTTGCAGATATTACAATATGATGTTAAAGCAGAAACTAATGTAAACAGAATTGAGTTTACGTTATGAAAAAATCTAGAACATAATCAAAATACAAAAACTCTGATAGATATTTTCAAAAAATAAATTATATCTATCTTTTGCAAGGAATTGAGGACGAAGAAATGATAAGGAATGATTTGACGTACAAATACCATTCAACAAAAAATAAATTCAGAATTTTGTCAAACAAAATATTTACTGAAAACATATTTCCAAGTGAAGTTTGATCTCAGAAATAAGATAAAAATATGTATTGCTCTTTTTCCGATTCTGAAGATACAGCAACTGAAATTTCATTTTGTTTATTTATATTTGCTCAATAGAAAACCTCATTTTAAGCCCAGATAGCACATCATCTTTTATCAATTTTCAATCGAGACTTTGGACTAGCAAATATGCTTACATGGTTTTTAATTTATTAAATGGGTATCAGTGTGAAGTTTTATATTTCTAAGAAAATGTAAATATTCATTTTAGATTGAATAAAGTTCCGTTAGTTCTGGGTCCACCTGCTTTTCCAGTGTACATAATCCAAAGTTTAATTTTTTTCCCCAAAAACCAATGCAGAGGAGTATGTAAACAAATTTTATGAGTAAATATTCTGATTGTAAGCTTAGAAAATATTCTTTAAAACAAAATTTAGATCATATTTTGATAGAAAAAAAAATCATTTATTATATAACTTATTGTGATTTTGATTATGAATGCCAAAGCACTGACAAATTATTTTCAAAAACAATAAAGCATTGCTGTAGGTGTGCGTGCATTCATAGGGTTTATATGTATACGTGAGCACACTCATATATGTATATAATGATATTTTTAAATAAATTTAAATTTTAACCCAATGTTAAATATTTTCCTATTTTTTTAATCTTAAATGTATACATATTACTTTATTTTAAAATGTTCACTTATTTTTTGACCAAATCACACTTTTTTATTTCTTTATAGCTAACACGCGCTCTAAGACTTCATTTTCTTTGTTTTCCCACCCCATGAACAAAAGAATAAGAATAGTTGGCTTCTACAAAGGTTTTTCAAAAATACCAAGAATTCCTCTTCCTAAGAGAGCGCCTACCAAAAAATTTCTATTCGGAATATCGTAATAAATTCACTGAAGGGAAAATTTCTGTCATTTTTCTTTTGCATTACATTTTGAATAGACACATTTTTATCAGCACTGTTTCGTTATACAAATTAAGCCTTTCGGGTTGAAATAAATTGAAGGTTACCTTAATATTTTTTTTTTCATTTGTCCGCGCATACGCAAAAATTATAAGATAAATTGTACCAAAATGGGTAGATTAATTAAAAATTTAAATATGCAGTTTAAAGCTAAAGGCTAATATCAAGAGAATTCATTAATTTGCTACAGAAATGCTTCTACAAAATCCAATGAATAAAAGTTGCAAGAAACTTTATTCTGAAACGAATAATTCTGTCTAAATATACCGAAAGTCTCAAAGTAAATTAAATACAAGAAAAGCATTGTAGTAGAAACTTTATAAGCCAGATAACACTCTCGAGATTATGGTTCCTTTGGTCTACTTACCTGACTACCAACCCAAAGACTGAGAGTTCAGTCCTTGCCAATCGCTACTACATAACGAATTTTCTGCAAAAATTGGATATGACATCTTAGATTTTATATATTTTAGATGGCCAAAAGTACTAAGTGAATTTAGTTATATTAACCCATGGTATTTCCATATGGTGAGATGCTATTTTAAAATTTTAACAACGAGAATATTGGTCTGGTCTGATTTCGTTACAATATGTTTAGCTCTAGCAGAAAAAGAATGAAGGAATGCCTGATGATGTGACATTTTGTAAGTGAAGTATGAATTAGTTTGGTTGCAATTTAAAAAAGGAGTATGACTGAAGTCATAAAATTTTAAATCGTAATATGGAGTCGATATTCTGTTCTTAGAATCAAGAGAGAATTTACAGTACTCAACATTGTTTGAAGATTTTGATTGGAGAAGTAAGAAATGTGTCACTACAAAATGTGAGAACAGAATGATGAATGATATCCATCTTGGAAAGTACCTATTGCTAAACTTCCAACATGAAGCAATGCTGCTCTGAAAGCCCTTCAAGACATATTTAATTTTTTGAGATATATTCATTACATTTTTATGATTTTTACATGAATAAATTACATGAGGTCGGAAAGTAAGAGATTTTCTTTTTTTTTTCTTTTCCAAAAATAAATTCAAACAATATAGTTTTATCGGAAACACTAATGAATTAATCATCTAGATATATCGCAGTTTTTTGATAAAAAGAAAAAAAAAATTGGGAAAGAAATGCACTTATGCGGTATTAGATATAGATGTTAATCGTAAGGAATAAATTATTAAGTATTATTTATTGCTAACTGATGTTGCAATTCTATAAATCAACTCATCCTCAAGGGTTTTAGGTTTATGCATAACAAATTTCAGGAAAACTTATGGAATTGATTTTTACATATCTAGTTTTATTTGAATAAATCACAGTGAAATATTAATTCTTCAAAAAATATGTTCACAGTATATTGTAAATTAGTTCCGCCAAATGAGTTGAAAAGAAATGTAGTTTTCAAACCTTTTGAAAAAAATGTCAAAAGTTAGCAAAATATGGATCAATAGACAGAGAGTCAATATAAACATACCAAATATTATTTTAGAGAGTTTTACAGTAAAAATAAATTACTCTTTTTCGATTAAAAATATCATTTTTTACAATTTTGTTTTTATTTATTGTATATTATTGAAATTATTGTACCTTAACTGCATTAAAAACAAAGTATGTTTCAGGATAAATGAGGTTTGAGTTTTATTTTCAGATCAGAAAAGAATCTCAACATTCGCTGGAAAAATCATTTTTACAACTTATTCGGATACCTACATTCATTCTTAATACAAAACAAAAAATTCATTCTGCTGAAAACTTCGACCTGAGACAACCTTCCTCTTAAAAACTTTTGGTTATTTATTTTCTATTCTTTTTGTAATTTTTTTTATTTAAAAAAAGTTATGTATAAATATTAGATATTTTCCGACAGAGTTTACAATTTTAAAATCACAAAAAGGTAGAGTCTCCATTCTTAATTATCAATTTTTGAGATTATTATACAAATTAAAATAGCTTAATAGTATACTATTAATTACCAAATGTATATACATCTAATTCTATTAATGCATAGAATTATATGCATCTAATTCTATACATTTTTTCTCAAGATTTCTCTAAAATTTTCTATTTAAAAATTCTAAGAACTTTTCTTATCATAAACACCAAGAATAGATTATATATACTGAACACTGGCAGATTGACTGATTGACTTGAACACTGGCAGATTTAGTTATATCTAAATCTAATAATGTATAAAAATTCCTCGTATTAGAAATGAAGCTAACACTTAAATCTTTGAAAATAATTTCGGCAACTTTCTTTTGAGAAAATTGACTGGATAATGGTAACAGATTACCTCATATCAAAATATTTCTAGAAAACTCGATGACATTCCATATAAACAAATCATTTGCCGATTTAATATGACTAATTTTCTTTCAATGACAAATGGAAATTCTCTTTTGAATCCAAATTGGAATACGCAGTCATCTTCCACAAAATTAATCTTTGAAGTTACGATCAAAAATTTTAGTTTCTTCATTATTATACCAGAGGAAGTTTAACGAAGCTAATTACCTTCGATTTACTCTCTATCTCGCCACCTTGGGACAGATTTTTCAGAGTTGGTACTAGAATGGCGAAAACTCTTCCCTGAGGGGTAATAGTTTACTTTTATTCAAGATAATCAACGATTACTAATTCCTATCTTGGCACAATTTTAGAGGCTCAGATGTGGCCCTCAGAATTTTAATTGCATTCTTATTTATAGACAACATTTCTCAAACCTAAAACACTGTGGATTGTTAATTATCGAACGCATACCGTTCACAAGACGTTAGTATACTGTAATGAATAAAATAAAGCCCTGAATGAGATAAAAAAACACTCTTTCTTTATTTACTAATATACTTTTATATTATATTTATGTGTGTGAGTGTTCAAAGATTTAAAATTTTGGAAGCAGATTGCAGTTCGAAGATATTGAAGAGACTTTTGATGCATTTACGTCGTTTTATTTCATGACGAAAAAGCAGGCATATTTATGTACAGCAGGAGCGACGAACACACATGACACAGAATGAGAAGCAGATCTCTCGATGATAAAAAGCTCTCGAGCATTTTATCCCGGGTTTTAAATAGTTTATTTTGATATCTAAAGTCGTGTTTACAGTGCTTATGGATTATTAAGCTTATCAAGGGGATTTCTGTACATGCGACTCTCAAGTAGGGGAAACACAAGAATCTTTTCATAAAACTATTTGTTTAGGTCAGCACCTTTTATCAATTACTCGCTCTGTGGGAATCGCTGACTAAACAAACTGAGAAAAGCATTTCTTGAATTAAATAGATAACGTGGAATCGGATCATGAAATAAGAAAATATTTTTAAATGAAGTTAATATGGACTAAATTAAAAGTATATAAATTAATTTCTATTTAAATTAGATGTTAGCATACATATTACATATTTAATTACTTATATATATATGGAAATGTCATGTTTTAAACATTACAAAGCTACAACTGTGAACAGGTATTATATTTTCGTAACAAAATTTTGAGATTCATATTAAATCCTTTTTATGTTTATCCAATATTAAAAACTGAAATCATATATTGTAAGATTCTTATTTCGAACCTTCTGGGCCTTCTTTTTTATTTACCGAAATTTGATCATCTTTCCCACAGCTTTTATTTATCAAATACACTATATTGTTAAGAAATCAATCATTCAGATATTATACTGATCAACAATTCAAGCTCTATTTTTAAGTTATTGATGATTGATTATAGTAATCTTAGATGTTAGTAAACATTATCTTGATTCAACACAACACACTTTATATCAAATTGTTTTCTATTCTTCAAACTATACAGTAACTTAGTAGAAAAAATTAGTGCATAATTGATTGATGGTGTGATTTTATTATGGGTGCATTTTCCTAAAGTTTCTTATGTGAAATACAGTATCTTATATCTACAGCTATGTCGAAGCAATGAAACAGTTACGAATAGCTTGCCCAATCCTGGCTTTAGCTTCGTTCTTTTACCAGATTACGGCTAAATTCAATATCTCATGGACTATCATTTAGCTTTCCTGGCGTATTGATGCTTGATAATGCTCTTGAAACTACAATGTGCCGAAGAGTTTTGTGGAAAACAAATTTTCATCAGATGTTTATCTGTTTTCTTTACCAGCTATTAAAATTTTTGCAAAGTTTTTGGAAACAGGAAATTTTTTATAAATCTTAACATTGATTTAATTTTTAAGTCAAAATCAGCCAAAAAGAGACTAGTGATAAATACAACTCCCAAAGAGTTTATTTAAAAATATTTCTTCTACTGAAACTTGCTAAACATCGATTAAAAAAAGAACAAATCCTCTTTTCTTGATTATTAATCCAATTCAATCAAACAATGAAAAATGTTTAATTAATTTATACTTATTAAAAATGCACTTTTTTGATTTTTAAGATGATATACAATGTTTTTAAGTATATTTTTGAAAGTTACTCTAGAGGAAACTTTGAAATTTTGCTTAGTTTTTAATCAGTCAAAATTTCAATTAAATTTCTAAAATTGGCCTTAGGTTCACATTCCCGCAGCCCAATTTATGCTACCAAATATGTGCCAAGTTTGTATTAGTCGGTCAGACAGTCTAGCCTATTGGGCACCAACGCACAGATTCTTTTTTATTCTAAGAAGAGTTGCTTTTATTTAAGACCGCTTTTTTTCCATCTAAAATCAATACATGGTCCCAAATATCAAATCTAACTTTCCTAATATTATATTTATTTAATACTTTTTATCAAGAAATTCATTTAAAAATATCATAAATATTTGAATATTTCAATAATAAAATTCCATTAATACTCCGATTCTGAAAATAAAGTGAGTCATTGGATTTAAGTTTATACTGAATTTAAATGAACACACATTTGATAAATATTATTTACATGGGATGTTCAGAAGAAAAGATACTGAAAGTCGTAACAATGCACCATTAACATATTTGCTTGTGCCGCTATGAGAGAACTTTGCGAGGCATGTAATGATGAGATTGGAGTCTGCGGCGTAAATCGGAGAATGTGCTGAAAAGATCACTAATAAAGAGCTCCAACAAATTGACCTGGAAATGCAACCAGGGTAATGGTAGAAGAAAATTAACACCGATGTATACTGGAAACACTCCGAAGACTACGCAAACCAATCAAGAACAAAAGACCAGGGTTCTTACTATTAATTCTCTATGATATCCCGTGATTCTGCTCTATGATAAAGCACGTCCACTGGTTTCCAGAGTCACACATGCTGAACTGTCCAAGGCGACAATCCAACCTACAGCCCATACATGTCACCCTGAGATTTTCCTGTGTTTGATCGTCTGAAGAAACATTTAAAAGGAATGCGTTTCAAATCGAACTTGAAGAAGCTGTGAAGGACTGGGTCTTGTCACAGACACGGAAATTATGGGAACAAAGAATACTTCGTCTAGTTCATCAATGAGATTGTTGTGCTCCTGTCTGTGGAATGTACTTTATTTGAATAAAGACTTCATTTATACCCACAGTGCCTTTTTGTATCATTTTATTTGAACACCCCTTGAAAAAATCATTCAGCAGCATTTATTTGATTTTTATAATACGTCCGAATTCCCAATGAAATGTAACAATTATAGAATTTTGTGTATATTTATTGTTATTAAAATGCATTTTATGCTTTCAAAATTTTCGTTCATCACAACGTATCATTTTCCTGTAGTTTACTGCTATTTTCCCGATGAGTTTCTCCAGATAATTCTAAATAATTTTTCATCAAGATTCAACATAAGTTTATTTTAAGTAGAGATTCATTAACCAAGAATAAAAAAATTGAACAAAAAGCTTGAAATTAAAAGTTTAAATAAAATGAGATGCTAAAAAAAACGAGTGAGAAAATAAATGAGTTTAAATAAAATGCGTCCATTTTAATCCAAGAAACTCCGTTTTGACAAATTATAATTTTTTGCATTCATTTCTCCTTCTTTTGTACATAATTAAGTGTTGATTACCTGATAATAAATAACTTCTTTCTTTACAGAAAATTAATATTTGCAACAAAATTTTAAGACTTTCTCTATGTTTACCTTTAAAAGAAATTTAAAAAACGGATATTTGCAAATATTTACTCATACTATGACTAATAATTTTAATGCATAATTTTTAAGAATTTAGAATTGACAAGAAAAAGAAAAAATTTTCGTATTTTCAAAAATAAAATATGAATTTTAAGTAAGAAATCAACAAAAAAACTAAATTGATTAAAATAAGTAATATTATTAAATTGTAATATATATATATATATATATATATATATATATATATATATATATATAATTTAAGTTTCGAATAGTGATAAACAGCTTATTTATTTTTAAAATGAATCGAATTAGATCTTTCAAACCTTAGAATGAGACTGATAAATTGATGAAAAATGTATAAACAGTTTCATTTTTTCAGCTTGAAATTGTTTAGACAGATATTTATGAAATTAAATCCTCTATAATGTAACATAATAACGAAAAGCGGTACTTCAACAACTGAAAAACAATTGATGTTTTTCCTGCATCTAGCGATATTATTTTACAATATATTCTTAACATATTTTTTACTTAATTAAGTATCAGTTATATATATACACATATATATATATATATATATATATAGAGAGAGAGAGAGAGAGAGAGAGAGACAGAGAGTTCGTAAGTTTTTTTTTTCCATTTTGTTTGTTTCAGTTTCTAAAAATAACACAGATTTAATTTATTTTTATTCAGAAACAATTTGATTTCTGCTATCTCCAGCTGTTTACAATTTAATAATATCACTATTTTAATCAATTTAATTTTTTTGTTGATTTCTAAATTTAAAATTCATATTTTATTTTTGAAAATACGAAAACATTTTCTTTTTCTTGTCAATTCTGAATTCTTAAAAATTATTCATTAAAATTATTATTCATAATATGAGTAAATAGTTGCAAATATCCGTTTTTTAACTTTCTTTTAAAGGTAAAGATAGAGAAAATCTCAAAATTTTGTTTCAAATATTAATTTTCTGTAAAGGAAGAAGTTATTTATTATCAGACAATCAAAATTTAATTATGTACAAAAGAAAGAAAAGAAGATAAATATACTTCACAGGTAGATTTCTTTTAATACTCAAGTAATAGTCTTCAAATCTATTTTACTTTTTCTGAAGTACAATGTTAATTTAAAGAAACATTATTGCTTCAAAATTTGAGGCATGCTTAAAAAGCATAAAGCAAGTTAGGCTTCAAATAGCACTTATTTATAACTAAGAAATCGATTACATATTATTTGAAAACAATTCATAAGTGCCCACATTTTTGCTAAAAGAACAGCAAATTGCAACTATATTAATAGATATAGTTTATATTCAAAGTTATATGCTTGCCAATTTTCGTGATCAACTAGTTATCTATAAAATTGGCTTAGTTTAATTTCAATTAAATTTCTTAGGCGTAAAGTTACGAATTTTATTTCAAACTATTCCACGGGCCCTCTGGCTGCTCATCCCACGATTTCCACGTTCATGTGTTTCTTTATTGAGGAGCGCATACCATTTCCCCCGTTTAAACATTGAAATAAATTACAGTATTAGACGTCTAATTTCCGTTTTAGCCAAAAAATGTCGTAAGTTGTCCACTAAATTGCGGCATCTGAAGGTACGTGGTAATACCTCCCCAGCTTCACTTTTTGCCGCCTTTTTCATATAGAAATGGTTGTAAGAAAACGTTCAGCGAATGGTAGAGATTATATTCCTGATAACTTATAAGGTTCTGAAAGTGATTTAAGTTTTATTAGTGATAGTGGTATAGATTTTGCTCCTCAAATAGAAATGATTCTGCTCATAATTCAAGAAAGTTGCAAAGCATTAGGCAGTGGTGGAAAATTGATATGAAGAATATTCCTCTTCCTCCTCCTTAAATTTCATACATTTTACATTTCTATATTACTACTACACAAATATTGTACAATACTGTATGAGATTGATCAATATTTTTAATATTGTGGAATATTTTTTAATATCATATAATATTGTAGAGTATAGTGCAGTAGATTGGGCAACCTGGGTATACAATAAATAGAAATTAACTGCAATTCAACTGAAATTTTTTAAAACTTTTTTTGCTTGATAGCACCTGAAATTGCTTTTCATGATAAATATCGATATAAAAATATTGTCTATAAAGAAAAAGGCATTTTTCAACTCCCCTATATATATAATCTTAAAATATGCCGAAAAATGCACAATTTTTTAAGCGATTTCGGTACACAAATTGAGCATTCAGAGGGTTAATTACTGAATGGTCATAAAATAATATTATTAAATAAACAGACTTACACTGTTTGTTACATTATATTCATAATTTTTCTTTATCATCATAATGTTTTTAAACTTGAAAATTCCCTTTCCATTCTTATAAAACAAACTCAGAATGTTAAAAAGATTATAATATCTTTCTACACTAGATTTTTGCACTAAAAAAGTGAAAATTATGTCACTTTAAATTATGGGAATAAATGTGTCCTCAAACAAGGAAAATGATTTGAATTTCTGTGCAAATAAAGGAACGTTTTTCGTTGTATGTTAAATATACAACAAAAACTTTTTTTTTCAGTGTCAACTTTCCAGAGTTATCTACGCAACAAACAAAACTGTTGATTTAAAAAAGACAATGTTTTATATTTTGAAATGAGTTAAAATTTCTTTCTGCATGATTGTTATGCCATATCAGATCTCAATTAAATTTTAAATAAAATTTCTACAGAATTACTTCTAAGTTCAGATTCTCTCTTTCCAAACTATGTGTGTGTGTGCTTGAGACATTAAAGAGATCTTTTTTTTATAATTCTGATTAACTAAATATTATGTGAAATATCAAATTTACAAATTTATCATAGTTGAAATGAGATTTTCGCACCAAATAAAAATTGAATTGAAAACTGACATCATGTATGATATCAGAAAAATATATATTTGCACGTGAATTATAAATTTTATTAATATTGTTTGGTACAATATTAATTGAGCATATGGTGTGTTTTATATAATTATTCTATTTTAGAATAATTTTACAATTTTTTTCAATATTGAAAATAAAATAATTACTTAAACAGGAAAAATATTGAAAAAATCAATTGCTTGATAAGTATCTATATCAGTAATTATTCAATGTTTTATGAAAAAAAAAAAGAAATTGAAATAGTAACGCCATTAAAAAAATCCCAAATATCTTTACTTGCAACAAAATAAATTGTAAGGATTCTCTTTGACTTTGCTTATTTTATATTTTTCAGTTTATTTTCGAAATTCTATTCTTTTTCATATATCCTGAGTTTGACGGTTCTTGTAATAATATACCAATAATTGTTCTTCAAAGAATAAAGGATTTTGAAATGAAGGAAAGCGTTTTTACTGCTTCTGTTTCAGAGAAAAAAGAATGACTGCGATGTCTCTGAACAAGGAACACTTTCAAATGTTTAGAGTTTTCAATAATTACTCAAGAAAAATTTATTTAATTGAATGAATTAGCAAATGAATAAATTGTTTCAAAACACAATAGATAACAGAGGGTTTCATTTGACAGTTTTTACTAAATAACCAAGAATACATAATATTACTTATCAATGTCTTATGAATATCCTAGTTGAATCTAGACTGCATTACTAGTTTAAAAATGTATATACGCATATATTACTAATTGATCATGATGGAATATTTTAATTCAATGAATTAAAAAAGAAAAAATGATTAAAAAAATAACGGATATAAACGTACAACAGAATCTTTCATTTTTTTAGTTTAAAATGAGTAATAAAGGTTACAAGACCTTAATTATCAATAAACTTTATGGATTAATCTAGTTAAAGACTAGACTGCCATGTTAGTTTTAAAATAAATATTTCCAAGTATTGCTAGCTATTTTATCACAATAGAGTATTAATTTTTTTTTAATTTTTTTTTCGACAGAATTTAAAACGTAAGTTAACCTATTCATTTATAGAATTAAATTAACAATTTGCTGAAACTTTTTATTAGAAACATTTAAGAAAGAAAGTAAAACAATTAGCATTTAATAATGGGGGATTTTGACACAAATACTTTTATTATTGTCATTTTATTTAAAAAAAAGGAAAATAAAAAAAAAATTTAATACAAAAAAACAAATAAATAATCGCAAAGTAAAGAAAGAAAACATAGGTTTTGTTTTTCTAGGCTAGACTTAAAAGAAATGAAAAAAAACTTTTCCGTCTGTTTCTTAAATATATTTTCTGTTTCAAATCTACCATATGCTGAGATTGCAAAATCCATTTTTCTTTGGTTTCGGGTCGATTTACACCGTCCTGTTATACCAGACGGCCAGACAGCAGCAAAACTAGATCTCAGGAGCAGCTGCTCTGATCCGCAGGATTAAGAATCGCTGGAGACGAGACCTTTTGTTAATGTTCACTAGGGAGAAAACTGCTTAATTCTGTAATCTCTACTTCATGCCTCTGCATTCGACAGACGCTCTTTAAGACGGTTTGACAGCTGAAGGAATTAAAACTGTCTCGAAAACAAATAAGATGGGTTTTTTTCCAAAGCAGCGATGAGCGGCGTCAGATTTAAAGCTTATGTTTACACTTTTCGGCAGATAGCTTTTAAAGCCGATCCAAAAAATTTGATGTCGCTAATGAATAAAGAAAAAAAATTTTAGAAGCTTTGTAAACATTTAAGAAAACGATGTATCGATCGTAAGATGATAAAAGTATGCTTTGAAATGGAAAATTTAAACTAAGTTGTATTTTAAAATACAAAAATCCTTTTAAATTTCCGATTAGAGATTTTATTAAAGTATTTTATACATTTTCAATTTGAAATAGAAATAAATATATTATCGATAGAAACGGTGTCGAATTTATTTTATCACAATTTTTACTTAACAATCACAATTTATACTTATTATTGAACCCTAGAATAATACTCTATTATAATATTTTCAAGAAAATAAATTTTCTAATAGAGCAATTAAATTTTTATCCCAATCAGTATGGCTCCATCAGGTGAGATATTTAAGTACAAATTCATTTACATGATTTCATAGTATTTTTCATAATGGAATTTAGATAAGACAGAAAGTTGAAAATAATGAAAATAAAAATATATATACACTTTTGGAGTATTAGTACTACAATCCCATCATTAGAACTTTTATGTCAAATGTCATTTTTTCTCTAATCTTTCTAACAATAATTCGTGATTGAATTGAGATTCAAAAGATGTTAAATATTCATAAATGTAAAATAAAAGCACGAACAAGTATTGCCAATAACAATAATTGACTTGCAAACATACTAAGCACATGAAACAGCTGCAAAGGCAAAATAAGAAAGATATTAGGCAGGAACATGCATATTTCAATAACTAATGCAGATTTCTAAGAAGTATTGTTTATTAAATATTGAACATGATCTTAAAAACTAAATACCATACTCGTTTTGATTTTTCAGTTTAAAATAACATAACTAAAAATAGTTGCAAAAATAGTAAACGATTTATAAATTGAAATCCCAAATGACTTTCCCACAAGTAAAATTCCATTATAAGGTACAATCACAACAAACTCAAAAGAAGACTAGAATCTATTTGAAACCAAGAGTAACTAATTATAACTGCAACGTTTCATTTTTTTATTTTATTCACTTACTTTCTTGAAAAACCAGCCTCTTATTTAAGCGAGCTAAACATTAATTTATAAAACAAATCTTCGTCACTTGGGGAACCCTTAATTTGGCTAAGTTCGGTACAACGAACAATCAAATAAATAAAATCTGGCATGTTTATGAAAACTTCTATACGGCTTAAATGGCTTAATGGGAAATGATATATATATATATATTGTTTATCTTACAGAGATCCTAATGTCTATACAGACATGGGGAAATAACAGAAATTAAAAAATATTTTTAAAAACACCTTGTCAAATTAAGGGTTAATAATAACACAAAAACGGTTAAAATGGGATTAGAAGGAACGTTGCAAATGGATTGAATTTCAATTTCAAATACAATTTTATCAGTTTTAAACTGATATACAATTATTTTTTGAGCTGTATTATTTTCGGAAGTTGCCCCCAGATAACTATAAAAATTTAATTCAATTTCATAAATTTTGCGCAGGTGCCTATTCTCTACCTTCAATTTGTACCTCCAAGTGCAAGACAAATTTATATTTATGGGTCAATGGTCTGGTCTGATGGGCGCTAACGAACCCACGTTCTTCTTTATTCTTAGGAGATATGTGTTGGTTAAGTCCACTTCAATTCCATCAAAAATCAGTTAATGGTCTCAAATATCAAATCGAATTTTCATGTCTCACTTATCTATATTTATTTAATAATTTTTGTGTAGAAATTTATCTAAAATTATAATAAAAGCTCGAATATTCCAATTATTATAATATTGATTTTTTCGAAAATTTTAGTATTTTTTATATTTCGTTTAAATGGAATTAAAATGATAGTAAAATGTATCATCGGACTTCATTTTATGCTGAATTTAAACAAGCATTTATTTGTTAAACATTGCTTAGAAATCCTTCAGCAGCATTTGCAATATTCTCATAATATATTTGATTTTACAAAGAGATGTAACAGTTGTTGAATTTTGTATATATTTAGCGCTACTCAAATGCATTTGATTTTTTAGAAATTTTCCTTTAGCTTGTTCGTTAAATCATCGCCGCTTTCCTGTTGAGTTTATAAAGAATCCACCCTCCCATAATTTTAATCAAGATTCAACTTGGAGAGCTTAAATCCATTTTGTGCAGAAATTTACAAGCTAAGAATAAAATATCTGAGCAAAAAATAAAAGTTTAAATAAAATGAGATTGCATCCATTTTAATCTAAGACAATCCTGTCTGCCATTTTGTAAGTTTTCATTTTCCATTTCTGTCTTTCCGATTCCCAGAATTATACATAGTTAAATTTTAATAATAAACAATTTTTTGTTTACCGAAAACTTTGTAAATCGAACGAAATTTTGAGGCAATAAAACTCGCCATCTCTTTCATTTTAAAGGAAATAAAAAAAATAATGCAATTGCTTAGACATATAAAGAATTCTTTAAAATGATTTTAGGTTTGACAAATTAATGAAAATGCTTTAATGTGTCCAGGTATATAATATTATTCTTAAATAAGAAAAAAAATTAATTGATTTAGGAAAATGAAATCATCAATTTGTAAACAGCCAGAGATGACTGAGTTTCTAAATGTTTTGAACAAAAATAAATTAAATCTGTGTTTTTGTAAGAAACAAAAGGGGGGAAAAACGTTTGTGAGATCAATATATATTTATTAAAAACTTAGATTTAATCAAGTAATATATGTGCTAAGAATGTATTGTAAAAAAATGCCGTTCACTGTCAACATCATTTTGGTGGGGGGGGGGATGCTGCTGTTGAAATTTGATTTTTCTTTAATTTGTTGTATTATAAAGGATTTAATTTCAAAGACACGTGTCTAAAGAAGTTTCCACTGAAGCAAATGAGATGGTTTATTACTTATATATTTTTCTTCAATTATCAGTCTAATTGTAGGGTATGTAATATATAATTCGATATATTGTAAAGATCCTTATCATATGTTTATCACTATTAAACACAAATAATAAGATTAAAAAATTCGAATCCCATAAAGATTTTTAATTATAATTATTAAAATACTCTGGAAACAGCCACCTATTCTATTCTATTTTATTAGAAGTGGCAGATAATGAAATGTTATTGTTTGAAATTTTGATACATATTAAAAAGCATATAGCAGTTAGGCATAAAATCACTAAATAAATTGAAGAATAAGTAAATTCAATAAATTGAATAAATTTTATTTCAAAAATTAGCTAAATGTACTCTATTTGTTACATTAACAGCAAATTGCAACCATGTCAGTTTGTTAGACAGCTTAGTTTACATTTTAAGCTGCATCAAGTTCTTATATTTAATACTAAAGAACTTTAGAGAGTATCAGATAATTTATCATATAAAATTGATAGAATTTTATTTCAATTCAATCTTCTAGCAGTAGTACCAGACCAAACCTTCGATGTACATACTCTATCTTTCCAAAATAAGTGCATATGAGATTTGTCATGTTTTTTGTAACTTTAATTATTTAAAGGTAGGTGGAATTTCAAACTTCCCACACGGTGACTTAAAAATTTATTATAACACAAATGCACTTTTCACACCAACTTAAAATTGAAATCGAAAATATATCTAATGCAGAATAATATATATTTTCACTTAAATTATAAATACATAAATTTTAATTGGAAAATATTAATTGAAAATATACTGAGACTTATATAAATATTCCATTTCAGAATAAATTTACAAAAACATTTTCAATATTCAAAATAAAGTCATTACATAAGAAGAAAATATTGAATCTATTCTATTGTTCAACAATTATCTATATTTTTAATTTATTCAATATTTTATGAAAAAAAGAAGAAATTAAAACAGTAAAGGGATTAAAAAATCGCAATTTTCCTTATTTGCAGCAAAATAAATTTTAAAGATTATCTTTGGTGCTGTTCTTTTTATATTTCAGTTCATTAGCAAAATTCGATGACTTTCCACGCATACTGAATTTGACAGGTTCCTGTTATAATAATATATCAATAGTTGTTCAGTAAAGAATAAAATGTAGGAGACAGTAATTTAGGAGATTTATGTAATTTGAAATGTAGGAGACAGTAATTTAGGAGATTTATGCAATTTGAAATGAAGAAGACAGTAATTTAGGAGATTTATGTAATTTGAAATGAAGGAGACAGTTTTTATTGTTTTTGATTCAGAGGTGAATGAATGAGTGTGATGTCTCACAGCAAGGGACATTTAAAGAAATCTAGGTTATTCAATAATTACTCTAAAAAATTAATGTATAGAATTAGATAAAGAATAAATTGTTTATCTATGTATAACAAACGATTTCATTTGGTAGTTTTAACTGTATAATCACAGGTATACGAGCTTAATTATCGATAAAACTTATGGATTCAACTAATTAAAGTACAGACTGCAATATTAGTTTCAAGTTCTATTCGATCGAGATGGTGAAATGTAATTCAATAAATTAAGAGACATATAAATTGTTTAAAAAACAATGGATATCAATGTAAAACAAGAGCTTTCATGTTATAATTTAAACTAAATAATCAAAAACCTTAACTATCAGTAAGACTTACGGATTAACCTATTAAAGTCTAGACTGCAATATTAGTTTTAAAATGGATGTTTTATGTATTACTATTGATTAATATATGATCTCGATTGAATGTTATTGTTAAAAAGATTTTAAAATATAAATTTACGTATTCCTTTTCCTAAGTAAAATAAAAATGTCTTAAAACATTTATTAGAAATACTTTAAGAAAATAATCTCAAGGTAATAATGGATAATTTCGAATTCACATATTTTTAATATTGGTACTTTAAAAAAATAGATATAAAACACTTTATTTACAAAATACAAAAAAAAATCGCAAAGGACAGACAGCTAAAAAGAATGAAATTTTTTTTTGTCTAATTCTTTAATATATTTTCTGTTTCAAATTTACCATTCGTTGAGATTGCAAAATCCATCTTTCTTTGGATTCGAGTCGATTTACACCAAATCCTGTTATACCAGACGGCCAAACAGCAGTAAAACTAGATCTCAGGAGCAGCTGCTCTGATCCGCAGGATTAAGAATCGCTGGAGACGAGAGCTTTTGTTAAAGTTCACCAGGGAGAAAACTACTTAATTCTGTAATCTCTACTTCATGCCTCTGCATTCGACAGACACCCTTTAAGACGGTTTGACAGCTGAAGGAATTAAAACTGTCTCGAAAACAAATAAGATACTTTTTTTTCTGAAGCAGCGGTGAGCGGCATCAGATTTAATGCTTATGTTTACACTTTTCGGTGGATAGCCTTTAAAGCCGATCCAAGAAGTTTGATGTCGCTAATGAATAAAGGAAAAAAAATGCTTAGAAGCTTTGTAAACATTCAAGAAAAATATCGATCGTTGATGGTAAGAATAGACAAATTCAAAATAAGTTTTATTTTTAAATATATTTTAAATCTTTTTTATACCAAAGATTATTCAACGAATAGAAACAACTTTTGGACTTTAATTTCAAATAGCAATATTTTAATCATAATATCTATATCGATTTATTTTAACGTATTTTTAAATTTTTTCTCATAGACTTAATTTCAATTTATTGTTTTTCCTCATGAAGGTTTATCATAATTAAAAATTTATACATATCCATTATACATAAATATTCTGCAATAATATTCTATTTTGATACTTTTTAAAACAATCTGCTAATCGAGCAATTAAATTTTTGCATTATTCTGAAAGGATCCAACTAGTGGGAAATAAGATAACAAATTTGTTTAAATAATTTCATAGTGTTTTTAATAATGATCCATATATAAGACAAAAAATAAAGGGTAATGGAAATTAAGATATATATATGGTACTTTTCTGTGTACTAGAACAAAATTTTTTTTTATTAAGTTTTATTTTCATGTGATGCTCAGAGTTTAGAAAGTGAAATAAAAGAATTTACAACAATTAGTAATGGCGATAATTGACTGTAAAACTTCGAAACACGTGATGTATTTGGAAGGGGAAAATAATTAATGAAATATATTAGACATATTCTTGCATATTTCAATAGCAAACGCAAATTTGTGAGAAATAGTTCAATAAATATTGGGCCAATATTTATTGAATAATGCGTATTAAATATTGAGCCAATATTTATTGAATAATGCGTATTAAACATTGAGCCAACTGAAGATTTATTAAATATGATTTCGAAAATCAGCAACAAATATTATGCTCTGATTTTTCAAATTTAAAATTATTGATGGCTAAAAGTCGCTCAGAAATAATCAAAAGATATTTATTTTAACTCTAAACGATTTTTCTACCAATAAAATTTTGTTCTAATATAAAATCGCAACAAATTCAAAAAAGAGAAACGGTTCCACATTTTTATGTAATGAATTTTGCAATGATATTAAAGCAGAATAAGGACAGTGAGAGAAAGAATAATAAATTATTTATTCTATTTTGCATTCTAATTATAACATTTCAGATGATATATTAATATGATGATATATTATATTAAAACTACAATTATATATTTAGTATCAATTATCAATGATCGGAAGACTAAAGGCAGTTTTTACATTTTCGGAGTCTACTACTTTCAAAGATCAAAAATTATTTGAATCCAACAAATTGCTTTTTAATATGAAATTTTATAATTTCAGTTTCACAATTCTGGCCTATTTGAAAGTGACTTAAAAATTTTAAAATTCCTCTTTCAAAACATTAAATTGAGCAATCAGATAATTCCAAAGCTTGAAAAGGCATTCAAAAAAGATTGATAATATACTTTCATTTTCAATTCTGAAATTTTTGTTTATTTCATATAGTTATATATGAAATTTTGCTTATTTCATCTGTAATATATTTTTCATATAGTCACTTTATTGTAAATATCCATTACGTTTTTACCCTAAAAATATGAATAGAGTAAAATGCATTGAAAATTAGTTTTTATTTATTTATTTTGATCCACACATTCTAAAGTTTCCAATATTATTGTTTGGCATAGTAAAATAAAAGTATGTGTTATTGTTTTTCACCCCCTGAGCAAAATTATTTTGTTACCTCTTGAATATTTTAACTCAAAACTGAACAACAACTCCCACACAAAAGTTTAAAAGAAAAATTTTCAAATATCCAATTAATATCTTTCGACAAAGCATGAAACAGCAAAGAGACTCTGAACACATTCTTTGAAAAGATTAAATGCACTCGGTGTTATGCAAGAACCTTCTATCTCTTACTTCACTTATTTATTCATTTAAGGTTACCGATATCTATTTATAGAGCTCATAGAAATTTTATTTTGATTCTGATATTTTAGGAAGACTCATAATGAATTGAAATTTTACAACATGCTTATGACTAAAGTGAAAAATTATGAATTACTTCGGTCAAATTTAAATAATAAAAAGATGGAAGATGATAAAACCATTTTCATTATCTCGATGAGTTCAAATTTTAGTATAATATCATTTTTTTATTTGTTATAGACTATATTGCTAACTAGATGCATTAGATTTTAATTTAGGTAAATATGATGAGAACTCATTTTTATTAATAAATTACAATATTAAGTTATTACTTTCTAAAATGAAGGGTAAAGTTCAAAATAAATTGATTAAATAATTTTTATGATAATTAAATCTTGAAATGTCCAAAAGTTTGAACTGAGCAGATAGATGGCATCACTCATATGAAACAAAATTTAGATTAAATTAATTGAGTTAAGAAATAATTCATTTTTATTATATTCAAATCATTTATAATAATAAAATAAAGTAAATATTAAACTATTGTATTATATAAATTATAAAAAAAATAATGTATAAAATAAGTATAAAATAACCGGAGTGCATGAAGAAACAACAAGAAAATCGATAACTAATTTCAAGCTTAACAAACATAAACATGTATTGTTAAAGTGAGAATTAAATATAAAAAGCAGAAAGAGTTGAAAATTGGATGAATTTTCATTAAAGACTTCAAAATTCAATTTCTGTTATTGATTTTTTAAATTTTATATTGGTTTGTCTCTAACATAATCGAGAAATTATTTTTTCTGTGTATTCAACATTACATTGTATTTTCTCCTGTTTGCTTTTCAAAGTTCAAAGAATCGTATTTTAATCTGAAACAGACGAATATTACCTTCTTTCTAAGAAAATTAATAAATTGATCGATTTCAAACATAAAAATGATGTTTATCAAAAAAATTAAAATAAAAAATAAATTATCTTTAGAATATTCTATAAACTATATTTCCTTGTAAACGTTAGTTTCTGATTAGTTAACAATGAGTTTTTCACCACTTTCAGTTTTCTTTGTAAACAAGTAATCAAATTGAGATAAAATTGAATTTACGAAACTAAATAAAGTATTTATCTGTAAGTACCCACAAGATGTTAATCCACATTTTTAGAGATATGTCTACATAAAATAAAATGTGTCCATGTTTTTGAATATATTTAAAAAAATATGGAAGAAGAATTTGTTTCAGTGCAAATTTCCCTTTGAGAAAATAAATTCAACATTTTTTTTTTCTTTTACGATGCTTACAAAGAACATATTGTGAAATGGTAGAATTGTGAACAGAGATAAAATTCAAAAAAGAAGATTAAAAACTTTCAAGCAACATTTTTGATAAGGTAGATGGAATTTAACTCAAATTGTCACATTTTGCTCTAAAATAAAATTTATTTTCAAAGTATATTAATGAGCTTATTAACAAAGTCAAAGTTATGTAACTGCATAAAATCTTTTATTAATTGTTAATCGACATGCAGGAGTACTAAACACAACAATTCATCACTTGTAAAACACTGGATATTGTGCACATTTTTTAGTACAAAGTTGTTCCAAATATGGTGTTTCTAATAAAATAATTTAAATGATCAGTTTCAGTTTTATTCTTTTTAATTTTTCGATGCATTTTTCTCAGGTATAACAATATATTCAATATTTGTTGTGCTTTCTTTAATATTTTATATAAATTTCTGTTTGGTTTATGAAAATTCTTCAAAATCCTAAAACATCATAATCGCAGTTAGTTTAGAAATATATTATTGTTTAATGTAATCAACTATTAAATGCAAAGGGCGTTCAAATGAAAAGGCACGAAACGTCGTAATAACGTAACTGGTAACATATTTGCCTATACTATTATGAGAGAACGTAGAGAGGCATCTAAGGATGTGATTGGAGTCTCCGGCGTAGATTGGTGCATGCACTGGAGAGAGCGGAGCCTCTTTTAAAGAGAGCATTCCAAAGTTCTCAACTTGTTAAATTCCTCGAGCACAGAAGAGCCATTAACTGCCATGTGTACTTGAGACACTACGCAGGTCTATCAAGAACAAAAGACCGCGGCTCCTGCGGAGTATGTAGTTCTGCTCCATGATGCGTTCAAACGTCTCCAAGGTCACTGACTAAGTTAAAGTGGGATAAACTCGACCATCCGCCAATTCGGACCCCACTAGAGACCTGCAATTTTCCTGTCTTTGGACCTTTGAAAAAGAAGCCTTTTAATTCTTAAGGCCGTGACGACACTCAGTCCTTTACTGTGTCCCTGTCCTTGAGTTCACCGTTTAAGGTACATTACTTATTGAATACTCGAGATGGGAAGAGCCACTAACTCAGATGTGTATTGTGAGGCACTCCCAAGAATAAGCAGATCCATCAAAAACAAACGACCAGGGCTGCTCAAAGAGGATGTGGTTCTGCTCCATGATAAAGCGCTTCCACACGTCTCCAGAGTTACTGGCCAAGTTCAAGTAGGAGCAACAAACCATCCGCTCAGTCCGGACACTATAGTCCTGCGAATTTCGTGTGTTTGGTCCTCTGAAAAATCATCTGAAAGGGAAGCGCCTCAACTCGGAAGGCTAACTCAAGGACGATGGGATCTTATCAAAATTACTGGGGTAGAATCCATCGGCTCGATAATCAATGGAATCGTTGTGCATATGATGTATGCTTTGAATAAAGTCTTCATTTATACTCTGATTTTTTTCGTATCTTTCCATTTAAACACTTCATTCTAATTTGCAAGAATAGCATGAATATTTAGACACAGATAAAAATTATTACCGTACGCATATCAAAATACTTTTTATATCAATCTATATTGAAGTACTTAATCTCTAAAATGTCTCTCCTCTAAAATATCATCGGACTTCAAAACTTATTTTTGGCCGATTGTTTCTAGAACAGGTATATTTTAATGAAATTGTGTATGCAAATACAACACAAATATCAAAATAAAAATGAAATAGTAATTGTGTAATTCTTATTCTCAATTGTAAAACTCAGAAATAGCTTTGATAAATTCTGTTTCTGCATGCCAAAGAAAAATCAGGCAATTTGTCGAAACCGAACATAAACAAGAGAGCCAGGATTGACGTTCGGTGCATTCTTCTAAAGAAACTCAACGCGTAATTATTCAGTTTTTTTCTACAAATCCTGTCAATAAAATTATCTTAAAATGTATATTTAGTATCAATGTATTCAGAAAGTTTGTATCATGTAGAGTAGTTTTCTGAAAGCTCATTTTGTTTAACTAGGAACAAATTTTAATAAAAATTTACAGTTGGGTGTCCCTTGATTTTTTGACATTTGTTTTTAGGCCAAGATCGGCGTCAAGGGGATTTTCGATGAGTAATCCAAGAGTAACGTCAAAGAAAACAAAACATTATGAAAAACAGAAATAGTGCTACATTTCTGAAATTTAGTTCCAATCGAAGCTTAGTTTAGTTTAGTTATATTAACGTCTCTCATTTTAAAGGACACTAGGGCTATTTAGGGATGGACCTTGCATTCTTAACCACTCTCAGATGACTGGGGGCAATACCTGAGCTGTCTTCCCCGCCATCTCCAATCGAAGGGGCACCCAAATCGATATTAGAGCTTGATTCGTTGTATTTGAACATTTCATATGGATATTGTTATTAAATTATTTTCCCGTAATTTGAGTATTAAACTATAAAGAAAGATTTACAGATCTTTTTGATAAACGCTGAATATATATCAAATCCTAGATCCATGAATTTTGTCACAACTTGCTGATTTAGACACAAATTTGATAACTTTGGCGATAAAATGGAATCTTCTGAAATGTTCAAGAAAGTTGACTCTTTTTTATTTGGACTCTAAATCTGTAGATTCTTGCAGAAAATTCGTTACTTTGTCGAGAACCAACAAAAGGCGAAGTGAAAATAAGAAATTGAATTTGTTCTTTAAA
Organism: Argiope trifasciata; assembly: GCA_026543055.1. Lineage (NCBI taxonomy): Eukaryota > Metazoa > Arthropoda > Arachnida > Araneae > Araneidae > Argiope > Argiope trifasciata. The sequence goes on from JAPMOQ010050981.1 coordinate 2,799,669, forward strand.
ATGTTGTTACATTATAAGTTGAGGTGACTGGTGCTATTACGTACAATTTGTTGTTTAATTAACGATTTGCTGTATGGATGTATGTTGCTGAATTATTTGAGTGATAACATGATCACTCTACAGTCACTCCAAACGACTGAAACTCTCCATTATCTCCTATCTTTAACAATACCAACTGCCAACTCACTACTACACGATTAGCTACTCAACACACGACTCTTCTTCTATAATAAATGACAGGATTTGGCAGACGACGTTGCTTCTACAATAAACAACATAACTGGGCACACAGCAGATCAGCACTCGCTTGAACTTCAAACAGCGCTGGGCTATTCCGCCTTTGTTTCGTCATTCTCTCAACGACTCGTTATTTGTATATGGCTCCGAACAGACCTGAGACTGTTAGTATTTTATAGTTCAGGCCAAGAAGGTTCAGTTCTATTTAGGAGTATCTTGTTTCCTATTGAATGGATAGCTAAAACTCTCAAAATTTCCGTAAATATTTTGTTGCCAAATTCGCTAGTTTCGTTGAGAAGACTACAAGTTTGTCACCAAGCTCTGAGATTACTAACGCGGCACCCGATTAGCAGCTACTGGCCTAATAGTAAAACGGTATTTACAATAATTCAACTAACCGTGCTGGGAATCAAATTTACGTGCTGTGTTTTGTTTCCTTCGTTTCATGTTTTCTTCTGAAATAAAATTTCATTATCATTTGACGACATAATTGGATTCGTTATCAGTTAGAGTTGCATGCATTGTTTGATTCACTCAGCATGTTACCAGATGAATTTTTCTAACAAAACTGATTTGCAAATTACTGATACAACGGAAAACTTCGCTTCATGAATAACTTACAATCTCAAAAAAAAATTAACTTCAATTTACGATTTTACTAATGCTTATTCCTGAAAAAATCTGGATTACTCTGTGTTCAACCAATTTGGAGGAATCCAAGGCATGTTATTATTTTTCATGTAGCTTCTGTTTAATTCTACAACAATAATCGCTCTAGACAAAATTTCTCTAAACATAAATAGCCATTTGTCAAAGAAACCTGGATGTTCTAAGAATGTAGTAATGATAGACGTATAAAAAAAGAAAATTACAATTTTTTTTAAAAAATATTCAAGCTTTTAAATTTTTGTTACATAATATATATTCGGGATATGTTTTTTCTAAAACTTTGTAATGAAACAAAACTTTTATAATAAGCCTTTAAAAACACGTTGAAAACTTGCAATTTCTTCAATTTCACGATTTCTTCTAAATTGCACTAAATAATAAGATTTGTAAGAAATGCGATTTTCTATTACCCAAAATATTAAAAAACAACTTTAAAAAAAATAAAAATATTCTGTTATATAATTACAAAATAGATAGGATAAGATTTAAAAGTTACCTTACATTTCGAGAACCAAATGGGAAGCATATTTTAGGCCAGCCTAATTATTAGTTATCATCGAAAATATTTCTGAATTATATATTCTTTCACATATAGAATATGACAAATATCAAAATAGGTCATTTTGAGAGATTTCTGAAAAATGCAGTAAATATCTCCCTAGGCAAAATGTCAATCTGATCACTTTAAAGTCCCTTCTTCCAAGGCCAAACCAAAATCAATTTTAAAATCCAAATCATGCCATTCAAAAATCTTCCACAAAATTAAACTCTGGATTTAAGACCAAAATGTTCCAATCCATTACCCATGAATCGGAAAAATAACGCTAGTCTGACTCTAACGAAGCTAATTATATTCTATTTATTCTCTATTTCGCAATAACGAGACGTCTTTTTCATTGCTTTAGAGTAAATTGAAATTCCAGCAAAATATAAAATTTCTTTGCTGGAGATAAATAATTTGTTTTCCTCTAGATATGACTGTGGGAGTTTAAGGATACTAATAAATGATTGAAGATTTGGATTAAATAGCAAATATTGTAGACAAAAATAATTTTAACAAATGTATTCAAAGTGTTTTTCAATGAAAATGAAGTTATTAGACTATTAAATAAATACTCAAAAGGAACGATTAGGTTTAGTTTAGTTACATCCATTCTCCATTTTAAAGTTACACTAGAACTACGATCAGACAGACAAAATTTTGAACCACGATCAGATAGTGAGGACAACACCTGAACAGGCAATCGATCACCAAAATCCCATACTACAACAGCGAAGTACATTTAATGTATAATGGACCAGATAACAAGTTAGTTCTCTGGTGAAATCGAGTTTCAACATGGAGTAATTGGAATAATAATAATGATTATTATTATTAAGCCAGAGATGTCTTAACCTTACAATAACAATTAAGGAGCAAAAGGAAAGAACTTACCATCAGGCCAACAAGGCCTTTTAAACATGAGAAAGACATTGAGATGTAGTTGCCATGTGAACGGTTTATTCAGAAATGAAGGGAATGTTTGAAATATACACTGAAGTGACAAAAGTCATGGGATGACTGTTAATATCGTGTCGGTCCTCCTTTTTCCCGGCGAAGTGCAACAACTCGACGTGTCATGGAGTCCACAAGTCGTTGGAAGTCCTCTGCAGGAATATTGAGCCATGCTGTCTGTATAGACGTCCATAATTGTGAAAGTGTGGATGGTGCAGGAGTTTGGGCACGAACGGACCTTTCGATGATGTCCCATAAATGGTCGATGGAATTCATATCGGGCGATCTAGGTGGCCAGATCATGCGCTGGAATTGTCCAAAATGTTCTTCAAACCAATCGCGAACAGTTTTGGCCCGGTGACATGGCGCATTGTCATCCATAAAAATCCCATCGTTGTGTTACTACGTGAAGTCCATGAATGGCTGCAAGTGATCTGCAAGCAGCTGAACACAACCATTTCCAGTCAATGATAGGTTCAGTTACACCAGAGGACCGAGCCCATGCCATGTAAAAACAGACCACACCATTATGCAGCCATCACCAGCTTGAACAGTGCCTTGCTGACAGTTTGGGTCCATGGCTTCGTGGGGTCTGCGCCACACTCGAACTCTACCATCAGCTCGTAACAGCTGAAATCTTGACTCATCTGACCACGCCACGGTTTTCCACTGGTCTAGGGACCAGTCGATATGCTCACGAGCCCAGGAGAGTCGCTGCAGGCGATGTCGTGCTATCAGTAAAGGCACTCGAGTCGGTCTTCTGCTGTCATAGCCCAAGGAAGACAAATTTCGCCGCACAGTCCTATCGGACACGTCCCTCGTACGTCCCACATTGATTCCAGCAGTTATTTGACGAAGTGTTGCGTGTCTATTAACATTGACCATTCTACACAGACGTCGGCGGTCTCGGTCGTTAAGTGCAGGTGGTCGCCCACTGCGCTGTCCATGATGGGATGTGATGCCTGAAATTTCATACTCTCGGCACACTCTTGATACTGTGGATCTCGGAATGTTGAATTCACTAACGATATCCGCAATGGAATGACCCATGCGTCTAGCTCCAACTAACATTCCACGTTCAAAGTCTGTTAATTCTCGTCGTGCCGCCATAAATCACGAAAAACCTGTTCACATGAAAAACTTGAACACAAATGAAAGCTCTGGAAAATGAACTGCGCATTTATACTTTTTCGCTGCGATACTACTGCCATCTGTATATTTGCATATTGCTATCCCATGACTTTTGTCACTTCAGTGTATATATAAATATATATATATATATATATATAGTTCAGATACATTTATTCAACTTGTAATGATGTTAATACTATTCATTAATTTCTTTTTTAAATAATACTTCATTAATTAATTAAATTTAACTATTTGTAATACTTTCAAACCAGTTCAAAATTAACTTAATAGACCAGAGTTTTACCAGTTTCTAATGAATTGAAATCAACAGGCAGTGGCCCAATCTGTAAAATGTAAGGATTTCAGTATTTTTCAAGTGAAAGTAAAGAATGCGAGTTCAGTTTTTGCAAAAATCGATACTTTTTGGTACTTTTTTATACTTTATAATTCTTTTGATAATTCATTAAAATAAAGTAACTAAAATAAAATTGTTCTTTATTGGCTTAAATAGGAATTGATTAATTTTTTTACTTGTATCTATTTTTTTATTTGACCTGTGTCTTGTATCTATTTGACTTTTATATTATCTATAAAATTTATTAGAGCTTCTAGCAGATTGTCCACCTAGTTAGACTCTTTGTAGTGGTTTATCTCTTCAAAACTTTCTAATTCTCCTAAATGCATTGACAAGATAAAGGAATTTGAGTAGATATATTTAAAGATTGTATTTTTTTTTTTCGTAAAGTTAAAAAAAAATTGTAGAAGAGGAATTTCATGCATGAAGACCCAACATCAAATATTAGAATAGTGGAATTATCCAATAATTTATGAAACGCTGAATGTTATGTGCGAAGTTGCTGATAAAGCCATCATTTTTAAATGGATGTTTTTTATAAATATTAAATACATTCAGTAATTATATAAGTGAAATTAAAGATTTAACTCAACAATGCTTGAAATTTTTGTTTTTAAAATTATTTGGTTTACTGGATCATTTGGGTAATCAACTGGCGAAATATTAAGTGTGCGCGCGAGTGCGTAAATTTCTAATTTAATGTTTAAAATTTAAGCCGAATTTGCATAGTTTTTAAGAAACATTAATTGAACCAATGTATTTCTTTATTCATGAAACATTTTACCAGGTTAATTATAAATAAAAAAAAATTATATACTATATTAAAAAAAATTAGTGCATAGAAATTAAAAAAGTATGTATGTGTAAACCTACATTGCGTTCCTTATATTCCTTACATGATTGTTTGTCACAAAGAACACTTATTGGTTGAGTTTCTTTCACAATAATGTAATGTTTTTTCCTCGTCATATCTAACTAAATCAAGTATAACAGATTTCAGTATGTCTGATTTACCCAGGTAATATTTACTTTTTAGAATAACTTTTAATCTAACAAACTACACTATTTTTGCCTTTATGCGAGTAATTTTAAAGTAAAAACTTAAATCATGCTAAAACGCCTTAAATTTAATGACGGTTGAAAAATTACCTTTTATGAAAGATGACAAAATTCATTTAAATCGACGGTATTTATCCATTTTGCTCAGGTCCCATTTTATTGCTTCGATCTGATCAATACGTGTCCTTTCTATGAGAGTTTTAGCAATATGAGATTACTCAGATTGATATTTATTGTCTTTATTCCTTTTTAGAGTCAAGAGTCCAAAATCTTTTGGGAAGTATAAGAAGTTAAAGATCTCTGCAATTATTATCTATTTAAAAGCAGATTACGTGAGTTGGAATCCAAGATTATTTGTGTTCCAGAAGGTATGAAACTTCATTGTGTATATAAATGAAGACTTTATTCAAAGTATTCATGATAGCCTGAACACAACCATCCTCATGATTAAAGAGGTAAAGGATTCATTGCCCCCCAAATTCATGTGGCTGTGACGAGACCCAGTCCTACACAGCGTCCTTCATCTAAGTTGAAGCGCCCCTCTTTCAGATGTTTTTTCATGGGACCGAATACATGAAAATCACTGGGCGACAAGTCATGACTCTAGGACAGATTGTCGAGCTGCTCCCACTTATCTTCACCAGTTTCGCGTGTGTGACCCTGGAGATGTGTGGACGGGCGATATCATGGAGGAGAACCACACCCTCCTTGTAGTCCTGGTCATTTCTTTTTGATGGATCTGCTTATTCTTGGGAGTGCCTCACAATGCCCATCTGAGTTAGTGGTTCTTCTCTTCTCGAGGAATTCAATAAGTAATGGACCTTGGGTGGCGAACTCAAGGACACAATAAAAGACTGAGTGTCATCAAGGTCATCCCAATTGAAACGTTTCCTTTTCATATATTTTTCAGGGGCCCAAACACTCGAAAACTGCAGGACTATATTGGTGTCCGGATTGGGCATATGGGTGATCTTATCCTACTTTAACTTGGTCAGTGATCTTGAAGACGTCTGAACGCGTCATGGAGCAGAACTACACTCTCCGGAGTAGCAGCGGTCCCTTATTCTTGATGGACCTGCGTAGCGTCTCACAGCATACATCGAAGATCATGGCTCTTCTGTGCTCGAGGAATTTAGAAAGTAGCAAACTTCGGACTGCTGTCTTAAAAAGAGCATCTGTTCTCTCCTGTGCATTCGGGTGCCCGATCATGTTCCAATCTACACCTGAGACCCCAATCGCATCCTAAATGTCTTGCTACGTTCTACCTATATTAAAGTATGTTAACGTTTCGTATCTTTTCAACTTCTTCCTTTTAACCTTGTTTTCACTTTTATCCACTTATAATAAATTAGAACATTATTTTTTTATAATAGTGAATAATATCTATTGCTAACATCAAATATGATGGGATATTTGAAAAGTAATACCGAATAGACTATCTTCTTGAAATTGCTTTCAGAAAAATATGAATATTCATGTAATTGTTATAAAAATATTCTGTTTATTTATAATGTATTTAATACCATTCTACATGAGACATATTAATGAAAATAAAGTAAGAGAAATAGACAACAATATGTAGATATTATTGAATAAAAAGCATAAGTTGCAAACAGGTATAAACCACTGCATTATTCTCACGAAGATTCATAAAGAGACCAAATATTTATGTCACTAGTTTTTCAACAAATGTCAGAAAGCAAAATGGAAAAGAGGATTTTCTGTGTAAATATTTTTTTCACAAAAATAAATTCAGAATTTAATCAGATAAAATGTTTATCACTAAATATCAAAGCCCATAACCTTGGAACTATGAAAATAGATCGGAGAAAATATCAAAATATATATAGTTCTTTTATGTTGATCTTGAAGATCTAGTTGATGAAACTTCATGTTGTTTATTTTTTTTCCAAGAAAAGTCTTACTCTAAGAAATTCTATTTGAAGATTTTCATGCGCAAATAGATATATGATACTCATGCATTTCTTGGCATGTTATCAATTGAAGTAAAAATAAGCAGAACAAATGATTAAAATTTTCAAAAATTTCTCACTTTTTAAAACTACTGAATCGCAAATTCTTCGTTTTCTCTTTTCTAAGAAAATTAATCCAGTGCATATTTTTGTCATGTGAGAACCTGATGTTGCTTTGGTTTGAGGTTTCTGATGCCTCATATTTTTTGTTGCATTAAGATTTCGCTTTTAGAGTTATTAGAAAATAATGAAAGATGTTGTCACATTTAGAGATTTATAAAGAACTAAAGTTTCAACTTGATTCCCAAATTGTTTATTCTTTGAATTCTTACGAATTGCTTTCACTAATTTAAGTGCTTAATAGTTTAAACCGATTTGAAAGAATCACGAAACTTTCAGATTAGGCATCCATCGATATTTAAGGAAACGATTGTTCCCCCCTCCTCCCATCTCAAAATTGGTTGAGCTCCAAATCTTTGTTTGCCTGCTAGAAAAATTGAAAATAAAAGTTATATTTGTATATAAAGAGAAAGGTCTCGAAATGGTTTAAGACCAGTTCAAACTGGTTTTGGATTTTAATTAATTAAGACAAATAAATAAATAATGACTTAAAATAATAATGTTCTCATATGATAACTTGAAATCTACGATCGTAGATTTAATTTTTAATTTATTTTCTTCTTTATATTCTAAGGATTTGCAATTGTTATTTTACATGTTAGATTCAAAACTATTTAATTCCTTAATTCGAGAAAAAGGGAATTACCTAAAAAAAGTGAAAATACTTTTTATGTCTAATATTTTTATTCTGGTGCACATGTAATAGTTATTTTTATCGTAAAAACGACATGTTAAAAACGTACGAGATTCAGATTCAACAGCTGTGCTTAATGTCATTGCATAACTGAATAATAATATTGTGTTAAGAGCGTAGCTTTTCTTGTTTTTACTTTTGCTGTATATGTAATTCAATAATTTTATTTTTTATGCTATAGTGAAAATATTATTGTTAATTTCTTTTACTTATATGTTTTCAGAATTCTTGGTGAAAAATAATTTATTTATCTCACTTTCGTCAAGTTTTTTAAAAGGTATAATAATTAAAATTTATATTCCGATTTTAATTTTAATTTTAATCACTAAAAATAAGACTTTGTGTATTTTAGAATGAATTGCGCTTAATACTACCCCCCCCCATTATCATACCCTATTATCCATATTAATTAATCGAAACAATCCTCATTTTTCTTTTGCTCTATTTACTTCGTAATGATAAAGATTTATTTTTCAATAAAGTAATACGCAATAAATATTATATCGATAAAATATTATACAATTAAAAATTAAAATTAAAATTTATTTTTATTTTCATTTTTTTCTCATTTCAAATAGTTTCAAATAATACCTAGTTTGATTCCAATCAAAGTGCTGTAGTCTAATAATCTGCCAATATTACAAAATGATAAATTATTTTGCAGATACAATCGCACCTTGCTCAATAAGCACCTTTCTTAAAAATACAAAAATTAATAATAATAACTCTTATTGAGCTAAGGATATAGGATATATCCTTGTCGCGTAGAACAAGCGACAAGGATATATATTGTCTCACATGCTATATTAGCCTGTATTTCGGGCTGAGAACTTGTTTGAATAGAGCACATATATCTGTATAACATAGATTTTACTGAATAGTGATATACAATAGTTCAATTGGCTATATTTTTCCTTCGGCTAATATTTAGAGGCTAGAGGTGCATAGAAGCAGCATAGATGAAGTGTTGGAAAAATAAGCCAAAATTACAGCCAAACTCATGGAGATGAATTCTCCAGGAATGTGGTAGTCAGAAAAAATAAATGTGGAATACATTTAATGAAGATAGAAGGAAATAGTAGTCTCACTAGAGTTACGATCCTTTAGTGAAATAAAAAAGAAATTATTGCATTTTTCATTGAGTAGTAATGTCCGTATTAGATTGTGGTGTCGCGCCAATGTGGAGATTAAAATCCGCAAGTTATCCGAAATCCGAACTCGCTAATTTACGATTTCTAACAGTGTAACATACCTATTAGATAAATGTGATCACCTTTTTCCAGTGGCTATTAATAGTTTATTATCACCATAGTACTATCCCAGCAGTGAGTCCGCTGAGAGATGAACAATTTTAGTGAGTCATGTGTTATGGTGAGCGAGCGCAGAACGAGTTCATTGTTCGAGGTCAACAGTGTGGCGAAGAGCGGGTTTTTAGATAGCGCTAAGTATTATAGCTTGAGAGAAGTGGGTTTGTTGAGCTAATGTGGAGATTGAATTCTGCCAAGGATCGCATTCGCATCCTTACTATTTTTAGTCTCGCAACGTATCAGCTAAACAAAAGTGATCACCGATGTCCAGTGGCTATGACTGGCTTATTAAGATATTACCACGGTATTACTATAATCTAGCGGTAGCTATGTGCGCTACAAATTCATGTAACTCTATTTATGTGTCTCAGTTTCTTCAATTTATGAGATACAGTCAAAAAGAAAGATTTTTACACAGTTTTCTAGTAAGAAGATTTCTAAAACAATGCCATTTAATAATATTTAATGAAGGAGTTGAAATTTCAAAAAATGTGCAGTCTTCTCAGGTATTAGCTTTAGTTCGTTGAACAGCGTTTGGCGTATGATATTATATATATATATATATATATATATATATATATATATATATATATATAATTTTTGAAATTTCTAATTTATTTTCTACTCAGACAGCTTTATTTTTAATTCAAGATAGTAAAAATTAGTATACAAATTAAAAGAATAAATTTGTAACTACCTTATATCAATAAAAGAATGTTAAAAGTATTTATAACCTACAATTAATAATCACAAGTCTTTCATCTACTTGTTCATAAGACTATTTATTCATAAATACATTTCTTTATGCACATAAATCTGAGTTCTTAATGTCTTGAATATACTAAAAATTTGCTTTAAATCCTTACAATGCTATTAATCAGTGCAAATTTTGAATTTTTCAATATTTGTTGATCAAGTTAATAATAAATTAAAGTCTTTTTCTTATGTTTCTTCAGGTTAAGTTATTTTTAATAGAGCGTAAAATCTTGGTGACAAAAGAAATCCAGAGAACCTATTAACATTTTCAGAAAGTCATTTAAATATAAAGCACATTTAACAAAGTGCATTCTACATTTTCTTAAAACGAAAACGTTATTATTTTTTAAAAAATTAAAATGGATAAAAATATTTTCTTTTGAGTACTACATTATTATTATTATTACTACATTATTATTATTTGAGTACTGCATTATTACTACTACATTACTACTTACTGATTTTCTGTCTACGTAAACAAGAAAATAAATTTTGATTTATTGCAACTCTTTTCAAAGAAAATGAGACTTTGATAAGTTAATGTATGTTATTTAATTTTATAGTAAAACTTCATACGAAATATTTTTATTATTTTGAATAAATGCAGTAATCATTAATAATATCGCTTACCTTTCGTTAATTTTTCATAAGAATTTCTTTTGAAATTTAATTATGAATTGTGATTCACATACATTAAAATCTAAGCACTTGAAAAAATTAAAAGCCTTATGTAAAATTTAAAATCTTAAAAAAAATTACTTCGTAATGAAAATGAAATAACTAACACCAATTTAATACGAAAACACTATATTAATAGTTACTATTTTGAGCGAATTTAGTTTTTTGACTTCTCTTTCATGATCAAAATATAATTAGTTCACTCCTCCCGAACAGCTCTAAAAATACTTTCAAGCAATTGTTAAATTGTTCTTCGATGAAGTTAAAGTAACTATTTTTAACAACTTTACTAAAGTCTTTTTTGTCCCATTTAAATAGGAATGGTAATTATATATTGCTATATGATGGTTATAATTCAATAATTAATGATATTGGGAAAAATATTTTCAAATTATTTCAGAAATAAAGAAGCGATCTCTTTTTTTTATAAAATAGAGGATTTCACTTGATATTATACTTTTCACTTATATACTACTACACTTGATATTATAGTTTTCCAGTATTAAAAAAAACGTTACTTAAAAGCTATTCCAGGTACCTACCTATAAACTGCACTATTACAAAATGAAACATAATTACCAAGCAAAACATTTTAAAATGGGTATGTTTTAACTTCGAAAGAATCTTAAAAGCAGGAATAAATCCATTTAGAATGTATGCATATAAATCTGAGAAAAACTAAATTCAACAAATATTCGGATGAATTGATATAAGTGATCTAGATGTAAGACGAATTCCAAGTTATTAGCAAAAAGATTTTATATCTATGAAGGTTTTTAAGAAGTAGTGAATGCGTTATTATAACTTTCTGTTAAAGTAATTTGTTGATAATTATTAAAATAATTACATTAATTATATTACATCTCCTTATTTATAATAATTATCTATTTTCATGAAGAGGGTTTACAGAAAATATATTCTGCCTTGATAAGGCTCCAGATTGTTTTCTATGGGATCAATTGAGATAAAATTTGAGCGACTGATAATTCATATAATTCAGTTCACATTTGCTAAATCAATTAATAAAATACAGATAAATAGCCCTGTAATAAACATAAAACCATTTATATTGCGATTCGTAGAAAAATTGAATTGAATTTGCTCAATATATTTTATATTTTCAACTATATTTTTCAAAGTAGTAAACTAATTGCAAAACTATATTTTCCACAGTAGAAAGGTGTAAGTTTCTCAGAATATAATGGACATGGTGACAAATTCTGTCCTTCATGATGAAGGACAGCAATTTCAGTATGCTGAACTTTAAAGATAGATATTTCACTATTAATTGAAAGTTGTAATAATTGTCAAACGAGAAGACCAAGCTATTGAAAAATTGTTGCTTGTCATTTGTGCTTTAGTGGTATATTGTCTTAGCAATTGCTTTATATAGTGATCAACTTAAGGAGGTATGCTATGTGCATGAAATTGATGCCCGTATGAAACTATCTAATTATGGAAATGATTAGGATTCCATTTGGCCATTATATCTTTAAAAATATATTGATGTATGGTGAAGGTAATTGTAACACCACATTATTTTGTCATTATTATTTTGAGGGTACAAGGATTGTTCCTGTATTGCGTAAAAGTTTTCTGCTGCTCAAATCAGATAAGAAGATTTATTAATTTGTTGTTTGAGGCAAAAATGGATTCCACATTCCGCAGATGGCAAGTGATATCAACACCTATTTCAGCAAGGTAGTGCAATGTAAACGTTTTACAAATTCTGAATCCCTGCCAAACAGTAGATCAAATGTTTAATTTTGTTGGAGAAAATCCTCTGTAGTCTTTTTCATCCGATACCATACGATATATCTGATATACGGAAAACAACTGCAATTAACACCATCCAGCTTCAACTGTCTGCAGATATCAACAACTGCGACAACCATCTTTTCGACTCTAATAGAAGGAATTTGTTTTCGTCCTCTACTTAAAAGCATAATCAATTTTTTTCAATCTTAGATAGAGCACATGGAAAAATTGGACCTGTTTATATCTGCCGCATACAAAAGAATTATTTTTCCGTTTTAATAGAGTTCTGATGATGATATTACAATTTTATCCTTAGTGATTAGCACAAGCATGATAACAAATGCCCATACAAATTTTGTCTTCTTTTTATCTAAAGAATAATACTAAGAGACGTTCGCAGTAATGAAAACGAGGTTTCACATTTTCAATTCAGGCAAAATATTACAATTTGTTTCATAGAACTATTTATCTGACTAACGTTTTTTTTTTATTTAGTAGATTGTAAGAGCGCCATTTGAATTATATGTAGTTCAAAATTTAACTCATTTGAACCAACAGAACGAATTCCAAAGCCCTCTGAAGTGGATAACATTATTTTCTAACATTTATGGCATCAGAGAATAATATATCTCCTATAGATTGATGTATTCTGCCATTTTGAAATATGAGAAAATTCCAGATATAAAGGTATCTTTGTATTTCACTTATATTTTTTTCTTTCTTTGTTAAATATACAATATAATTAAAAACCTTTTTGATGAAGATATGCTAAAATATTTTTTTCTGCTTACGAATTACGAAATGTTTACTTTTAATTAAAATTCTTGATTATAAATTTATAATAATTTAAAACATATTTTCAAGATTTTCAATCAAAATATCAGTAATTTTACTTAATCTTTTAATAGATTTTTCTACAAAAGGATTTTTTAAAAGTAAATTAAGGAAAAAATAGCAAATTTCTGAAAACAAAATATTTAATATTCTGCATGAGCATCAAGCAATAAATTTATTTCGACCCTAGCTGTATTTTGTCTTATTAAATAAATTATTAATTAATTAATGAATTAATAAATAATTAATGAATTCATTTTTTGGACGAATCAGGCAAAATATAAATTGTTTTTTTTTTAAATATTAATATAAATTATTCGAATTATTATTAATAAATATTATATTTAAATTATATATTATTAATTTAAACTCTCAAAATACATCGATATTTCTTTATTATCAAGATTGAATGTAGGTAGTAAAATGGCGTAAAGGTTAAAATCTTAAAAAAAGTATATGAATACAAGAGTACAATAAGGCACACTGAATAAAAAGTTTGAATATTGTTAATGTTTTTACATGAAATCTATCAAAATAAATTAGCAGGTTCAAATTTCTTCATCATTTTATTGAATTACCGGCCGGAACAGGAAATCTGTAAATTTTTTGAGATATTTTCACTCTTTTCGTGACCTTCGACGAGACTTCCACTCAGTTATGCACTAAAAAAAATCAAAAGCTTATAAAGCGATAGAAAGGTCTTTTCATCATGTCCTTTAAATATTTTTTTCACTCGAAATTTTTTTCACTCGTGCTTCTCGGTTAAGACTGTAAAATCCATTTTTCTGGGATCATAGAAATTCGTACAAATCTTAATCCAAAAGACGGCCAGACATTGTAGAACCGAATTTCAAGAACTTGCTCTGATCCGCAAGATTAAAAATTTCTGGTTCTTACAGCTTTTTTCTAATACTTAGGAGAGAGAAAAATTCCTTATTCTATAATATTTCTGTCTTGCCCTGCATTCGAAGGATATTGTTTAAGACAATTTAACAGTTGAGATAACTAAAATAAAAATTCATCGATTTTAATAGCGGAGGATTTTTCAGAAGTACTGATAAAAATATCACATAAAGACGGATTTTGCTTACAGACTCAGATAATGGGATTTTAATATCAGTTTAAGATGTCTTATGTTGTTATTTATATCAAAATAAGAAATACAAAAAGATTCGTTAACCGGTTAGGAAAAGGTATACTTATCTTCTGTGAGGAATGCCTTAACATTCATGCAGAAACTCACATATTTAGGAAAACTAAAAAAAATTAAGAAACTTCACACACTTGCCTTAATTTTTTTTAAATAAAGTTGTATTTTTCTCAATAGAATAACCCTCGACTCGACAAATATCAATGGATTGGTTAGGTTTAGTTATATTACGTCCTGGTGTAAAGCAAAAGTAGGGATATGTTGGGAGAGATGTATTAATTTTGAATCACGGTCAGATGACGGGACCGACACTTGAACTGGAACCCTCCCTCCTCTCCACGCAGCTGCATACCAGCGGGAGGGTGTTTGACATGATGAATTTAAAGTGCAATAACCCTCCTTACACGACGGTTCTTCGGTGGAATTGAATCTCGAGCCTGAAACCCTACGGCTCATAAACCGCGACCTTACCATTAGGCCAACGCAATCCTCAGCAACGAATAAATACACAGTATAAGGTCCACAACTCATGTTATTGATTAAAAATCATTAATCATAACGAACATTAATCATAATCGAAATCATTAACGAAGCAATTATTAATGAAATTAATTGATTATATTCGATAGTTTTTTGAGAACGTGAAAAAGTAATATAATTAATGATTAAAATAGTATAAAACTTTCTTATCTGAAAATACATTAATCAAAGTCAAGTTCAATATTGTTCAAAATAATTGATGAATAGAATTTATTACAATATTCTATAGTGAAAATAAAGTGAACTTGCTGAAAAGATATATGTATCAATAAATTCAGTTACGAATGTAAAATTTCTCTCAGTATGTACATCTTCTTTTTTTATATACTTTTCATTTTCATTACTTTTGAGAAATTTATTAATTCACTAAAAAAACTTGCTATTTAATAAAGAAATGTAACGACTTAAAAATTTAATTAGAATTTTGAATTACGGAGAAAGGAAACTTTTGAAAGGATAAAAATTAAACTACTTCAAGGCTAAAGAAAATTTCGAGCCATGTGCTCAAGAATAATTTGCTTCATGCAATAAATTTTTTAATTTCTTTTATTGGTTTTTAATTTGTTTAATATTTTTATCTTATAATTCGCAGATTTTTTTTTCGAAATTTCACTTCTACATTTAGCCATGATAGTTGGTTTTGGTTTAGGTTTGTCTGGTTTTTTGGTGCAAGTGCCACATTTGGTCATACTGCGCCAATCAAATGGTAAGATTTTAAAATTAGTTTCATAAACTGTCTTCCCTTAAAATATCACAGGCACCTAATGAAAAACAATCCAAAAAATTGATGTAAAAATAATTTTAACAACCTAAAAATTATATATGAGTAACTGAAATAATGGTGAAAAGATAAGTCTAACTAAAACAGAAGAATCAAAGCTTTATATACATGCAAGACTTTATATACATTTAGCCATGAGCATGTTATCAAGAGTTTATGAATTTATTTGATTGAGCAATAATTATTTTCTGAAAATAATAAGATATGTTTTTGTATTAAGAATATATTTTTTGTATTAAGAATAAATTTTCAAAGCAATAGGCCATCATCAATAGGAAAACTGATTAAAGAATTATGTATTTTGAAAGGAATCAAGAAAAGTACATAAAGCTTCCTAGCTTATTTTTAAATAGTACTTTAATTTGACCGTTAAAAATACTTTTCCCTTTATGAGTGCAGTTTTAAATCTGAAACGATACTTTAGTTGCATTAAAATTTGTAAAATAAATAATATAGTTGTGTAAAATATAATATTTGAAGAGAAAGTTCTTTTTTTGCAATGATCTATATTAAATTTAAATTTCAGAGGTAAAATATATAATCATTTTTATTTAAATTTTATAATTTTAAAACATTTTTTTTAAGAAATAAGTTTTTTTCCTGGTATAATCGAAACTTTCACTTGTAACTAATAAGTTAATTTGAGTTGATATGCTTTCGTTCTTAGATTACAAAACATGATTTAAAAGGAAAAATAAGGCTTAATATATGAAATGCTATGCTCTGAGAAACAAAAAAGTATGATATTTTTAAATTTTAAATTAGTAACATTTGTTACTAATGTGAATAAGTATTACACTTCGGTGAAATGTTATAACGCAACCATATTCCGAGATATATGTCATTAGAATATTAGCATTATTTATTGAGGAGGATATTCGAAAAACAAAATTCCTATTTCGCACAATATTGAGTTTCAGATGAACACAATCGACTCCTTGTATCTCTTAATTGATATTTAGTTTAAGTGAATTAAATTCATGTGATATTAGTCATTTTGCCATAACCCTACTCTCAATTTACGATTATCAATCTTCGTTTTACAATGATGCAAGTTTCATTAATTGAACATAATAAATTTTCGACTTTAACGTGAGATAAATTATTCAGAAGTTTAATTGCGAGTGAAACTTTTACAGAAAAGCTACAAATCGTATTATTATGAGCATGATTTGCTATCGGAAATTTTATAAACTTAGATTTTTAGAAACTTTTACCCTCATTCATTTTTGCAGACAATGTTTCTATTCAATTAAATATTATGGATTATATTAACTTCATATATTATTGTCATATCTAATGCCTATTTTGTATATGAACATGATATGTAAGTATAATAAAAGGAATACATTGAAAAATTGTAATGGTAAGAAACTTTAAAAGAATTATATTTACTAATATGTTAATATTTAAAGGTTTGTATATAATTTGTTAATTGCGTGATATGACCTGAATGATTAAAAATTATATAAATTGCTCTAGAGAAAAGATTTATGTTTAAATTAATTACGCTTGAGTAGTAGAAAGTGATCACTGGTGAGATTTGTTTTTCAAAATTGTAAGGTATTAATAAAAAAATAATAAAAGTTTACTTATTTACTAACAATAATTTGATAGCAATAATTATATCCAAATCACTTTTACATGATCCAGAAATTCAAAATTTTATTTTTATCCTGACATGAAGTACTTTTTAAAAATGTTTGTTAATAGATTTCTTAAAAATAATACAAAGTTTTTTTTAAATCGCTATATTTCTGTAATATTTACCTATGCATTGAGACGATATTAAATTATTTCTTTTTTTGTTATCGTTGCTTTGCAACGAATAATAAATTTCAAGTTAAAACTAATGTTGTAAAACATATTCATGGTTATAAGTTAAGGATTAACTGATCATTTATTTATATTTTTAATCAATTTATTTCTCCCATTGATATTATTATTGAAAATATTTATTTAATTTTACTATCTTATAAATATTTTAAGTAAATAATGAATATTATGATTTCGAAAATTAGATAATTATGCGTGAATTAAACAGTTATTTATTTATTTTTAAGTATTTATTGAACGATACACATTTTATAAATCTTTAGAAAAAACTACAAAAATGAGCTATATAGATTGTATTAAGCACTTGTTTCCGATTATTTAAAAAATAAATACTTCAATAATTTTTAATATTTTCGCCAAATATTGAAATGAAAACATTGATTTAGCATTTCTGGTTTAAAAATTATAGTAAGTAAAACTATTCAAGCATCTGAATAAATTAATGTTATGTCCTTATTTTTATCTTTTACACCGTCATTCTTCTTTAAATCCAAATCACTGCCCCCAAACTACTTACGCAAACTTAATCTCTGAGTTACGATCAAAGTTTTCTTTCCGTTGCAAAAATGTTAAATCTCTTTTAACGAAGCTAATTATTTTTGATTTACTCTCTGTCTTGCTACCATGGGACAATTTTGAAGTATTAAACTGGGATTTGATGTTTCAGCAAAAACGATGTGAGGCTGCTCGTCTTGAAAAGGTTTTATTTTATTCTCGATAATCAAATAAGTTATGATCAAAATATTTAATATTAATCATAGTTTTGGTTATTAAGTTGAACGTTTAATTATATTATTATTCATAGACAGCATTTTGATTCTATACATAAGAATTCTTCTAATGACGAATTATTAATGAAGTGGTTTTTAGTTGAATAGAGCAGGTATAAAAAATAAAATGTGTAATTCTTTCTTTTAGGTAAACAAAGTGGTTATAGTTAAAGTTACACTTCAAATGGTCATACAAGGAAAACTAATTAAAGAAATGACTTTATATGCAATATTGAAAAGCCAAATACAACTTAAAGGAAAGCATGAAGAAAGAAGGGTTTAAAATGTGTTATTCATTTCTAAAATGTGTTTCAAAACATTTTCAATGTGACTTCCACCATTTCCTGAAAGCAAGTTGCATCGCTTTACTGGATTATCAACAGTTATCTTAGCATATCAGGAGAAATGTTATGCACATGATGGTGTACCACATCTTTCAGTTCCGCCGAATTGTTCAGATTATCACCATTAAAGTGTTTTTTGAGATAACACACATTGAACATACTTAGCAAACGTGTTACACAAATTATTAAACACATTTTAACCTGATGCCTTCAGGTTCTATTTTGTTTTACAATATTGTATACAGCGCCATTTTTCCCCTGGTAGTCCATGCTTGAGCTTTTTTTGCCGAAAAATAAATTTCCGTCATTTCTTAAATTATTACCAAATTTGATAACATTTGGTTCAATAGTTCTCCATTTATGATAATTTCAAAGTGGAACTTTAATTTTAACCATCCTATATTCTAATTTCCAATAAAGGTAAGAAATTTTATTATATTTGCCTTCATTGAGAGCCTACGGGTATTTATCTAAATACTATATAGTGGATAATTTCAACCACACATTTTAAACACCATATGCGCATTTTAAATTTATAATCTCAATATTTTACCGAGTAAAGTAATTTTAAACATTAGTTAGACTTGAATTATTCCTCACCCCTATCAACCTGTAATGTTAAATGAAAAATGAAAAGAATTCAAAAATAAATAATTTGTTGCTGAAATAAAACATATTATAATGATAAAAAGAGTTTAATAGAATTATTCTAACATTAAATTTCATTACTTTATATCTGTCTTCAGTTATGTTACATATAAAAGAATTATTTTTATTTATATAATAAAATAATTCAATGCATCAAATTAAGAAAGAAAAACAACATACTAAAAGAAAGATGGCATATTTTCATCTTTGTTTTTTCTACCTCTGATCTATAAGAAGAACTGGTGTCTTTAATTTTTTAGTACCATTTCTGTGGTACAAGATTATAGTCTCGTTGATTCATTAATTTATTTTAATTTAACTGTTTTTGCTCAGTTAGAACACGTTTTATACCATTAAAAGCGTGCCTAAAAATATAATTATTGCAAAGTGCAATTACCTTTATACAGATATTGCTACAAATGTAGGTTGCTTCAAACGTTAAGAGTTGTCAATAATTTTTTAAATTACTGAGGATCATAAATATAAATGTTTGTTTCCTAGCTATATATTTATGTAGCATTATTTTCTAACATATGATTCCATATGGAACATTTATATTGCTGTAATATGGGAAGATAATCTGATTTTAATTCTTAACCTTTTCTTGGGTCATGGGAAATATTCTTCCTATCAAATTCAGCCACCCATGAATAAAGCTATGAAGGTTGGCATAAGTTTTCAGAATTTTTCCAATAAAACAAAATCCTAGACACTCTGCTTTTATGTGAGATAAGAATCTCACATACAATACTTTGTTCTGATTTGTTAATTAGTTATTAATTAACTAAATTAATTCTATCTCATAAACTAAATGAGGCCCTTTTTTTAAGTCAATCTCAAATATTTAAACGTCTTAAAAATATTTTAACGTACCGTGATTAGAAAAAATACCTTTTAAATAGTTAAAGAGTAGGCAATATCTGCCAATGATGGAATTATTAGATGAAATTAGTTTAAAACATTATCAGCCCTGAAATTAACTAATTCATTTGATTCAAAGATAATAAATGACATATTTTACTATCAATTTTTCTTTCTTTTTTTTATCAAGTGAAATGAAGTTAAATATAAATAAAAATTTATTGTAAATACTTAAGTATATTTTTAATCAGAATTTAAAAAAAAAAATCGCATGTTAGAATAGACTCGATTTCCGTATAGATAAAAACATAAATAATGAGCAATTATGTAAAAAATTCAAAGAAAGATACTTCCCTTTTTTAATAAATCTTTTAATTATTTTTTAATACACAATGTGGTCTCAAAGTATTTCTATTATTTCTGGAAACTATTCTAAAGTATTTTAATTCGATATATGGTTATTTTTACATATTATTAAGATTATAAGAGCTCTGATAAAGTTACATATACCCAGGAATTTATGTGTCAACATTCTTGGAGGATCCTGGAATGTCGAAGGTGTGGAGTATTTCGATTCTCAAAATGTGGAACAAACAACATTTCAACTGTCGCACTAGATACCACATATTTGATCCTAATTTTGAATGTCATTACATCTTCAACTGCAATTGCAAATATGTCTTCTTCTATGAACCCCGAAATTCACCCTGAATAGTAATGACATTGAACGATTAAATTCGTGAGGCCAAATAACACATTGAACTACTTCCGCCTCTGACCACTAACGACACTTCGATGTCAGCGGAATGCAAAATGATGTTTCTATATTAATTGCTTTGTTTGTGGGATTAATTTTTTTTATTAATTCATGATTATTCCATAATAAAATTGTATGCTATTTTGATTCTTTTTAATAATTTTTTGATCAGGAAAAAAATTCTGACATTCCTGTATATAGCTAAAGTAAACGCATTTATCATATCTATTTCTCCATCTAAGGGTTAAGGAAAATACAATTAGACATTAACGATACTTTTCAGCAATTGTAACTTATCGATTTTCTGAAGAATACTTTTCAGAATTAACTTTTTACAATGCCTTTTCACAGCTTCATGTCTTATTTCCCAAAATTTTTACAGATTCTATATACTTCTCTGATTCTGATAGTTGATATTCATTACACAACCTTAATGACTGATCTTCAATTAACCATGATCTTTTGAAATTCAGGAAAGAATTCTTATTGTCTAATTAAACTAATTAATACTCTAGTATTTTGTTCAACTCCTTAGGATTGAAGAGACTAAACATAGTATTATATAATTGCTTTCATTTTTAAATCCCCAAAAATAATAAAAATAAAAATTTGTGATGTGTGAGGATGTTGGTTTTAGCTTTCTAACCCAAACCTGATATATTATATAAAATATATGAGATATTACACAAATTTTTGAGTTTGCTCAGAATTTTGGAGTTTTTCTGTGAATTACCAAAAAATATTTTCACACAAAAATAAAATTTTGCATCGTTTCAAACTTCCAATTTAGTACGAAATTTAGAAAATAGATGGACTGCACGGTAACATTTTAATACCTCTATGAATAACGAACTGATCCTCATCAAAATGATTCGAACATCAAAAATAGAGCATTTTAATTATTTTTTAAGTTTTAGAAATTTTTAAAAAGTGGAGAGATATTTTCATCATAACGGGCATCAAACTAAGCAACGGGCGAAGATTGCGAACTTCTAATGATACAAAAATGGAATAATACATTTATTTAGTAATTAAATTAAAATGAGAATTTACTTAGAATCTAAAAGTTTGTGAAAATGTATCTTGCTCTTTCCTTTTTAATTTATCTATTCAATTGCCTAGTTTCAAAGCAGATTTGTTACTACCATTAATAGTGTGGATGAATGTCTGCGTTTGTTTGCGTTTAATTAGTTTAATTCTTTAGATCTAGCGATACCAAATTTGGCATACATATAAATTGGAAAGTAGTAAAGTGAATATCGAGGATATTTTATTATACATTTTTATCAGATTTTTAATACCTAAAAATTAAGCTTATTTTTAGAATTTCTTCTCAATGTCCTTCGAATACTTCCCCAAATATAAATTCCTACAAACAATTATTATATTATAATAGCTGGTAACCGGCATATTGCTGCCTCCGAAAAAATTTTATTAAGTACAATTAATCAATAATTTGATAATGTTTTATAGAAATAGCATGAACGATACGACAA
This sequence comes from Argiope trifasciata, assembly GCA_026543055.1. Taxonomy (NCBI): domain Eukaryota; kingdom Metazoa; phylum Arthropoda; class Arachnida; order Araneae; family Araneidae; genus Argiope; species Argiope trifasciata. The sequence continues at coordinate 2,821,918 of JAPMOQ010050981.1, forward strand.
TATCTAAAATACGAACAAGCAATAGTCTACTTTCACTCTAGCAAGATCTCTCCCAGTCATGGTATTCTAAGCAAAAATCATATCATTTCTGCAGTTTCCGTCATTGAAAGGATAGTCCTTTACTAAGGACAGATGCTCTGGTAATCCCATCATTGAATTTGAACTATTCAATTTCGTTCTTTAGATTTATGTATTCTTTTATAATTGTAAAACTTGGCGCTCTTCCAGATTGGTAATGAAGGAAACTATTATATCTCGTGATTCATTTAATATTCCTTCAGAATTCTCAAGATTAATGTTAGAAAATGCTAATGATTAAAGTTAGAAAAAATTATAAAAATTTAAATTATTTTTGGGGGTTTAAACTGAATTAAACATAGAAAATATATTTATACCATAAAATCTTTAATATAATTGAAACGATAATTTTTGAAAAGTAAGATGGTGCAAACTTATTTGCACTAAAATATTTTGGTAGTTACTGCGAAAAAAGCTATAATTTAAAACTAAAAAATCCCAGAGTTGGTCTCCAGAAAACTTCCTCGCATAATCTGTTCTAAAGTTGTTACCTCTGAGAATGACTTGCATGACATTTACTTACTATAGCGGCAAAATATTAATTTGTAATTGGGATGTAGAGTTTCTGCAGAACGTATTTCTCCTCGGTGAGTTACTTGAAGATTAATCCTTGGTAATTAGATGTGGTTAAAATTCGATTTTTTTTATTTAGATAATTGTGCTTTCTCTACAATCCCCTCATAGGTGTAAGCAATAAACTGACCAAGTTTCTTCGCAATCGGCTGAGTGGCACGGCAGCGTATAAGAGACATACAGACAAAAATTCAAATATATTTATCTAGATATTAACAAGTGGCAAACATTTTTATCAGCAGCATTTTCGGGAATTATTGAAAGGAAGAGGTCAACATATTTTTAATTACTAATTAAACAAATTAAAATAACGCTATAATATCGATTCAAAATTACCAAAGTTTATCTGTGTCATTTGTAGATGAAACAGGCAGACCTGTAAATACATAGAAGATATGTACATACTTGTTTATTCTGAGTTTTGGAGGAAGAATTGCTGATAGTAATAATCTGCTCTCGTATCATTTGAAACGGCATTTTTCTGAAGAATTCTTTTTACGAATCACTGTTATTTAAATAAGTTTTTTTTGTCTTTTAAAAATCTTGAAAATATCTAACAAAGCAAAAACATTATTGCCGAATTTTTTTTAAAAAAATTTATATTTGAAGAGATTACTGCGTTATAGAAAATATTAATAAATAGTCATATCGTAAGTAAATCAAAAAAATAAAAAATAACTCACTGGATTTAAAAGACATTTTTTAATATTTAAAAATGAATATAAAAAATATCAACATAATAGTGCAAAGGTATATATCATAAATTTCATAGATGTCTTCAGTACACGGAAATTAATTCTTTTAAAATCATTACTTCATTTCTTATAAACTGTTTTTTTTTCATGCTGATTTATATGAAAAAAAATCTTTATTTTTAAAACCAAGAGATTTTATAATTAAAATATTTATTGAATGAAGACAGCTTGACGTGCAAGCAACAAATTTTATTGCCATTTTTCCGTCGACTAGTGATTAATAGTGTTTCATGTCGGTGAAGAATTATTTTAAGACAGTAAAGATTTAACAAAACATGCCCTATAAAAATTTCCTTCTTGTAATCTTAAAATAAATTAAAAAGCATTTACATCAAAATAGGGATCAAAATTGTCCAGAAAAAAATGGTTTTATTTGGTCATTTTGAATTATACACCGAAAAAAAGAGTACAAGGATTTTTTGGAAAGTTAAATTGTATAAGTGAATCATATCACGGTTAACAGATAATTATCAAGAAATAAAATTTATTTTTTAACATTCTGCCTTACACACAATTGCAATGACATCGAATTTGATTTTGTAACTTCTCGTGGCTAAGAGTTTTAGGAAGAAATCTTTTTAATGCCCTCTTGAATAAAACGTCTTTATGGTAACCCCCAAAAAGTGGAATATTTCTTCTGGCTGCATTAAACTTTTTGATGCTTGCAAGTCAGCTACCTTAAGTTTTCCCTCTAATACTTTTGAAATCCTTGGATATGTGAAAGATTACTATGTAGTGAATTACAACCAGCTTTTCTAAACAGTAAAAATGAAAATGTGTATAAATTTTTGAAATTATTAACACTTTAAGGTCTGACCGTTAATTTCAAAACTACCACATCCGCGCAAATGTATTTTGGAAAAAAAATAAATTTAATGGAAATTTTAATTAATTAAAAATGAAAAAATTTATCCTCCTTTTCGCTATGCCTACCAAAAATATTTGGGTCAAAAATTTTGTTATATCATTTAAAATTCAAAACTTTGTGTCTATAGTGATATCAGTGAAACGGTTAAGCAATTTTTTTCAGTTCATTGATAATTATTTAAAACAATATTTCAACTTAATATTTGGAGATATTTTATATTATTAAATTTAAATTCAAAAACTTTTCTTTGTTGTAACAACTATTTAAATGAAAAAACCCAAATATTTTGATCCTCATCTGCTCTATTTACATGAGGAATACGAATGCAGCAGTCTCAGTGAGCACTCTAGTCACATAAATATTCTCAAAAATGATTTTTTAATGATTTTTTTTTCTTTTTTTTTGGAATAGTTTTCTTTCTTTCTTTCTTTCTTTTATTTCTCTGTCTGAGCATCGAATGTATTCTTATTTTAAATATATAAATATATACAGCTCACCTATGAAAAAAAGTGGAAAAATTATATTTATTTCATTGCACCTGAAAATTGTAAATGGGTATTGAAAACGTATTTACAACTGAGTTCGGGGGCTTAGCATTCTCTTAAATATTTTGATTAATATCTTTTAGCAATTAACTTTTCAGCACAAATAATCTATAATTATTCAGAATAAAATGAAGAATTCTGGCTGTTTTTTTTTTAGTACTAATACTCAAATAACATCATACATAATTCAATTTAACAAATGAATTTGTTCATCATCTTCTATATACAGGATAATAAATTTCTGTGAATGCAAAAAATTATGAAGAAAGAACTATTGAAACATTACATTTTTATTGTATAATAATCATAATTGAAAAGCTATTTAGTTCAACAGATAGCGCAACAAATTATTTGGTGATTTTACATTCGAATTTGATTTTTTTTAAACGCATGAATGAAAGCAAGTCCAGTGTGCATTTGGATTTTGTGGAACCAATTCGGCCATTATTCTTTAGCATCTTTGGTATAGTTACATAAAGGCATAATATTTGCAGTATTGATTGGCAATATTGATATACTCAAAGTTAATATCACAGACTATCGCCTTAGCCGAATTGTTGGATAATTGTTGGTGAGAATTGGCATATTATCTTGACTTTCTTTGAGGCTATTAAGAGTGATGATTGAAATAAGAGGTTATATTTAAAATTTTAAAGCATTCTTACAATACATTGAAACAACCATACCCTAAATCGCAAATCTTTTTACAGTATATTTTTATAATCAGAGAAAGGATGTGTGATATGTCGCCACTTTCGATATTTATCAAATTTGTATAAAAATTTGCAAAATATCAGAAGTATAGATCATATATCCACTTCCAAATGAACATCTTGTTATGTTAATATGCCCAAGTGGAGCATTTATGCAACTTATCTGCACCCAGTAATAATAAGAACACAGTTATTACTGTTTATAAATCTCTACAGCCCCAAATCTTGTCATTTTTTTAAATCATGTTCCTAATTTTTTAAAAAAGTTATGAATGGATGTCGTGCTGATAACAATTAATCTTATATCAGAAATGAAAATTGAACATATTTTCACCAAAGAGTGCAATTGTAATCACTTTTTTTTCAAACATAATTTTTTTTAATTCTTTGTAATTTTTATATTATATTAGGTGTAAAGCAAAAGTGATATTTTCATTTATTTAGCCTACTAGTTAAATAAATAAAAAATATAAATTTTATTCATTTATTCATTAGAACATGTTTTGTTTATATAATAGAAATTTTGTCAATTTGAATATAGCCCTAACAATTTTATGTTATAAAAGAAAAAAAACTCATTAAATATTCAATCTGAAATTTATTTTTTCTTAACTATTATTTATTTATAAACTTTTGATTATTTTATAGTGTTGATGTTTGAATTTAAAATAAAGCGTAGAAACATTTTATAAAATTATACTAATTTTTTTTCTTGAAAACACTATTTTAATATGAAATCACACGTTTCAAAATCCTTAATAAAAACTAAAATTCTCTAAATTTCAAGTCATTTATTAGTTGCATACAAATTCATTCTACATTTTTCAAAAAATGAGATCTATTTGAAAATATTTCAAGAAAAAGTTTAGTAAAATTCGTAAGCTTTTACCATCCTGAATAATTTGTATTCTGAATTGCAAGTAATTTTTATATTTAATGAATGATAATAACGATCTTAAGTCATCTGATATCTTTTCAAAACAAGCAATTATTTTTTTCTTGTATCGTGCTTTCGCAATCAAGCATTGAAACTACGTATTAGCGTTTTTGATATTAATAAACAAACCATTAATAATTGTTCAACATTAATAATAAGAACACAGTTATTACTGTTAATCAAATGAATTGCGTATACAAATCGTTAACCATATTTAAAATAGAAATATTTTAGCAAAAAATAAAAAAAAATTATACATTCATTTTTCTTAAAAGAATGTGACAAATGGTAAAGACGAAAGGAAAAATTTTAATGCAGATAAACACAATTACGTTGGACAATGAATGATGAAAATCATTGCTTCAGTAATAACTCTTAATTATATTGTGAAAATACACTTTATAATTATTTATCCATTTTATAAACAGTTAATTACTTTTTAGTTATTAAATTTGTAAGCAGTTTCTTTCATAATAATTTATACCATTTTAAAATATAGGTATTTATTATTTTTAGAATTTTTTTAAAGAGTGATGCCTTGTTTTACCGTATTTAAATACAAATCAAATTTCCTTCGCAATATATATATATATGTGTGTGTGTGTGTATGTATTCAATACTTCATAATAGTACTGATTATTCAATTTATTGCACATTGCTGTTTTTTTTTTTGTATAAAATATTAATAAAGGTAGTCATCAATACGTTCATTCAAAACACATTTTAAAATATATATCTTATATATGTTTTATATTTAGACTGAAATGAAATAATTTACCATAATCGTTATCATAATTTTTTTTGATAACTTCCAGATTTTCTGAGATTTTCCAGATTTTCTGCATTCTAGAAAGATTACAATTTTAGAAAGATATAAATTTTTCCATGTGAATATTATATATATATATATATATATATATATATATATAGGCGGGTTCTATTTGCTGTAATTTTGATTCTATTATATTTCTTTTTACTTGCCTAAATTACTTTTATATATATACACTGAAGTGACAAAAGTCATGGGATAGCAATATGCAAATATGCAGATGGCAGTAGTATCGCAGCGAAAAAGTATAAATGCGCAGTTCGTTCTCCAGAGCTTTTATTTGTGTTCAAGTTATTCATGTGAACAGGGTTTTCGTGATTTATGGCGGCACGACGAGAATTAACAGACTTTGAACGTGGAATGTTAGTTGGAGCTAGACGCATGGGTCATTCCATTGCGGATATCGTTAGTGAATTCAACATTCCGAGATTCACAGTATCAATAGTGTGCCGAGAGTATGAAATTTCAGGCATCACATCCCATCATGGACAGAGCAGTAGGCGAACACCTGCACTTAACAACCGAGACCGCCGACGTCTGTGTAGAATGGTCAATGTTAAGAGACACGCAACACTTCGTCAAATAACTGCAGGAATCAATGTGGGACGTACGAGGGACGTGTCCGATAGGTCTGCGTGGCGAAATTTGTCTTCCTTGGGCTATGACAGCAGAAGACCAACTCGAGTGCCTTTACGGACAGCACGCATCGCCTGCAGCGACTCTCCTGGGCCCGTGAGCATATCGACTGGTCCCTAGACCAGGGGAAACCCATGGCGTGCTCAGATGAGTCACGATTTCAGTTGTTACGAGCTGATGGTAGAGTTTGAGTGTGACGCAGACCCCACGAAGCCATGGACCCAAACTGTCAACAAAGCACTGTTCAAGCTGGTTTTGGCTGCATAATGGTGTGGGCTGTTTTTACAAGGCATGGACTCGGTCCTCTGGTGCAACTGAACGGATCATTGACTGGAAGTGGTTATGTTCAGCTGCTTGCAGATCACTTGCAGCCATTCATGGACTTCACGTACCCACACAACGATGGGATTTTTATGGATGACACTGCGCCCTGTCACCGGGCCAGAACTGTTCGCGATTGGTTTGAAGAACATTTCGGACAATTCCAGCGCATGATCTAGCCACCTAGATCGCCCGATATGAATCCCATCGAGCATTTATGGGACATCATCGAAAGGTCCGTTCGTGCCCAAACTCCTGCACCATCCACACTTTCACAATTATGGACGTCTATACAGACAGCATGGCTCAATATTCCTGCAGAGGACTTCCAACGACTTGTGGACTCCATGACACGTCGAGTTGTTGCACTTCGCCGGGAAAAAGGAGGACCGACACGATATTAACAGTAATCCCATGACTTTTGTCACTTGAGTGTATGTGTATATATATATATATATATATATATATATATATATA
>JAPMOQ010050981.1:2834856-2851680 GCA_026543055.1 Argiope trifasciata
GAATAAGATTACACATTACACATTAAGTTATAGAAAATATATCAAGGAATAAGATACGTAACAAGTTATAGACAACATATCAAGGAATAAGATACATAATATTACACAAACAAATTATCAAGGAATAAGATTACACATTAAACATTAAGTTATTGAAAATATATCAAGGAATAAGATATATAACAAGTTATAGACAACATATCAAGGAATAAGGTTCATAATAAGTTAGACAACTATGATGCAAAATGTGCTACATATACAATATCTATCTAGGTTATAGATAAATTGATGAGATAAATAGATATTCTATGTGGTTATTTATTTAAATATAGAATTTGCAGAGGAGATTCTAATAAAAGTTTCAATCAAATCTATAAATTGGTTGATGATCATCTAGAAGTGTGCATTTTCTCATATATATGAACACAATAATTCAAATCAGCAAAGATTAAAATAAACAAAATTTTTAGTGAGGTTTATTTTTGAAAATTATATTTCTATATCAAATTTTGATCTCATTCGTTCCGAAAAATCTTCCACAATAAATACTCGATTTTCAGGTATCTACTAAAAAACGCATATTAGATATTTTTTATTGAAACATTTATAAAGCCTCCGTGCACCACTAAATATCACATGGGACTTAAAGAAGTAAGTATTCAGCACATAACCAAGTGAAAAGAAAACAATTAGTTATGAAGGATTACAGGTATCAATAATAAATTTACAAAAATTTTCAAAACCACTTCTGGTGGAAACAAGTTGATGAAAATATAGTGGCAATTTATATTAATGGCCTGGAGAGCCAGTCTTAGGTTCTATCTTGCTCCGGCAAACTGGTAGCATAGAAGGAGCACATTTTCTACATTTTACAAGCCACCAATATTACAATCACAAGTATATGATGGAAACAAATTAATTTATACAGATAGCTTTTGAAATTACCATGGCCATTGAGAAATCGTGTTATTCCAATTAGTATAAAAATGATGACATGATAGTCTCTAAATAATCGATGTGAAAAATTTATTAGTTAAGATCACTTTATTTGAAATGACATATTTTTGATTCCAAAAATCAACTGTTTTCTCTCGTAATCTTCCTGTAAAAGGATTTAGGAATATTAATGGCAATGTCGATCTTGAGCTAAGTGACAGCCTTTAAGACCCAATCGTCCCTCTCCTTTCCATAAATTTCCAATGTCCAACAGCAAGTGCAAAACATATCGAGATATTTTTATCCTTCTGTCTTTTAATTTTCTTTTGGATCTCAACGATTATGTTGTTAGACGAAGAAATACACTTCTGAGAATCCAAGGATGAAAGAGAATCTGTGCAAATGAGATAATCTGTTACATTATTTTATTCAATAATCTATTTGATGGCGAAGTTGAGACATAAAAGTTTAGATATAAAAACTGTGTATTCATCAAGAATTCTGAATTCAGATTCACTTTTGAAAGCAAGAAGTGCGAAGCCGACCCTGTCATCAGTATAGCAAATAACAGGGAAAACTTCTTAGGTTTTGTCACTAAATTGAATATATTGATAGCTGTTCTCTCTGAGGGATGAGGGAGAAAAGCTGGAGAAAGAATATAATCATAATTAGAGATGGACGACACAAAGAGAATATCCGCATAGGTTATATTATGAAGAATAGCAATATCGATTGGAAGGAAACGAGATATTTCATAAATTGACTCTTAACTTATGGTACGATATTCGCATATGACTCGAAAAAGTATCCTTCTTTGTATTCGTTGCAGATATTTAGAATTAATCTTCTTTTAAGCTCAGTATCCCAAACTCTAGAACTATACATAATGAAAGGTTTTATTCCCTGTTTATAAATAAGCGAATGTACGCTGAATGTACCAAATGTGTTGCGTGCAATCCGATTTAATCCACGCTGCAATTTGTCACATTTTCTCTGATCAAGAACCCCAGAATATTTCATTTGTTTTATCATAGTCAAGAAAGCCTTATCGGGATGAAGCTGAATTGCATCATGGTAAACATTTCGTTTCTCAATAGCCATGACTATGATTTTATCGGGATTAAAGTCGAATTTAAACCATTTTACAGTTTGGAAGCGAGATTCAAAGTTTCCTGCGCGTGTAGAAAAGTCACTGTATGACTTGGTTGTCATGTCATCAAAAAGTTATGATGTCACAGCAGGCCAGAGTAAACGCTAAAGCTCTCCAGGAAGATTCAGTAAAAATGTTAGATGCGCGACGAAGATCTATATTTCATAGTTATTGCTCATTTGTATTGGCTAAATACTAAAGGTTATGAAATGCATACGTTGCCTTCAGAAGCTCCATAGTTTTCAACGACCTCGAGTTAACACCTTTATTAAGATAGTATACTTGAAATGATTGGGGAAACTACTCATGATGTGTGTGAGTGTATTTTTTAAAATCTTTATAATTTATACTGTATGTCTTCATATAAAGTGATTCTAATGTGAAAAGTCAGTGCCCTGATGCGATTTTGAATAACTTGATAACTTGAATAATTTGATTTAATATAACTAATGGTGAAAATTTCTTTCTGTTTTCAGAATGGATTTGGGAAGACAAAAAAATTGCAGAGAGATTTTTTTTTTGGAAAATTAGACGTTTATTTCTGTAATTATGGGCAAAACATATTTCAGATAAATAACTGCAAAGATGGAAATAGCGAAATTAAAAACATGAATTTCAGATGTAAGGAATTGTCGGAATAAGGAAAGAAAACGCATATCAGCTCGGCCTAACGAAGGTTTAATATAATGTAACTAATTATTTAATTTCCTGTAGATGATAAACATTAGTGATTTAGTCAAAGATCTGAATGTATTTAATGTGTACGTAATATCTGTAAATAATCAGGCCCCCATGAAGAAGTTGGAAAATTTAATTTTTATCCATCAAAAATATGTTGCACATTAAGTGCTTATATTAACAATCTATCAAAATAGAACAAATATTCTGTAGGGAAATGTCTTAAATTCTCTAAGAAAAAAAGTTACAGTAATAATTCTTTGCAATTAGGATTAATAAGTTTTTCTTTTCATACTGAATATGGAATACAATTGAATCAGTAGGGGCATTTATCCCTCTACTTCTTGATATACTTTAACATACAGATATCTCTAACAAAATTCCAAATCATTTAATCCATTTCGTTTCCAAATTGCTGCAGTAGCATGAATATTTCAAAAAAAAGGAAAAGGAAAGAAGGAATTGAAAGTTCAATAATTCATAAATAAAAATATAAATTTCGCAATTTATGATGGATACCATAATTTTGATTAGATTTAATAATTTTTTTTTTATCTTTCGGGTCTTTCTAAGTATAAAAATTTTCTTTAAAATTTTAATCTATTTGATCATTTACCTTTCAACTTTTTTTCACGACAAAATTTAGATATATTTATAATGAAACTTTTAGATAAATTCTTACTATTTTTGTATCGAAACTAGCTTCATATTTAGGGAGTTAAATATTCTGAAAAATAAGTAAACATTCAGCATATTAAAAACCTTTAAGTAGTTGCGTAAACCACTTGTGGTACATTTTTATCAGCAGGTATTTTGACATATTTAAGCCTGAGAAATGCCCCCTTGGTTTTCATTTTTTAACAATAATTTATCTTTTATGATTAATAACTAAAGAAATATAAAAATGGGATTTCGTATGGAATTTTTTGGGAAATAAAACGGCAATTCCTATTGCATTGCTATTTCAGATATTAAAGCAATTATGTGCTGTTACGACATATTCGTAGTTAATAATGTTTTACTTCTTCATAAATAATAAGAACACAAATCTACCATTAATTATCCTAAATTCGGATACAAAATAAGAATATTTAAAAACCAAGATTTTTCCTAATTATTTGTCACAAAAACCATTAATTTGTCTTTAAGAGATTGAAAAATAAAATAGAATTCAGAAAGATTAATCTTTCTTCGAATAACTAAAATGATTGATAATAAATTATAATATAAGATATACTACAATAAATACAACTTACTGACAAAAAATGGCAACATTTTTCTCATTAATTACAGTACAATTTTAAATTATTTCTCTTGAAACAATCTATTAATAGCTCTTGTTAATAATTAAAATATAAATAACAAAGAAACAAGTGCTTATATCAAGCACTTTTTAGACAAATAAAAAATTATATTGTAATTACTTTTTCATACCATCGATATATGTTGTAATCATTTTGTGATAAATGATAAAATTTACTTCGAAAAATATCACCCGACAATTGTCATATTAAGAATAAATTTGTTTTGAAATATTTGTATTTTATCATTTTATTTATTTTCGTAAATATTTGGATGCTGTTATAATTTCAATTTATTCATTTCAATAATACGAAATTTTAAGTTTTGGTAAATTTATTTTTGTTAATAATCCACAATAGTATTAATAAGTTTATTTTTAAAAAAAACTATGGGAAGAAAATTTGAATAGGCAAAAAATTGCTGTTTATCGTTTTATATTCATCTTTTAAATTAATAAAAATTAAAGCGGTCGTATATTTAATTGAAAATTCAGAGTAAAAGTCTAATATTCCTTAAAATATCTAATATTTAATATTCCTTTAAGCGTTGGTTTAGTTAAAATATTGTTACCCAACTCAGTGTCCCAAGACCTACGTTGTCCATAACTGCTTTCTTTACTGAGGGCCCTGAGATGAGAAACATATGCCCTTTTAGTTGGACAGCCTGACGCAAAACCCCCAGAGTTAAGTTCCCAAGCCTGCTTGGTCCTCATTTTAAGGAGTCACTGAAGGAATGAAAGGATGAATCGGCTTTACCTAGCCCGAGGATCGAACCTCGGAACTAAGATTTGGGAGCACGAAGCGCTGTCAATATGCCACCAAATAAAAATTCCAGACAAGCTAAACTCTGCCACATGCTGTACAGAAGAGAATTTTTGTAATTATTATTTTCTAAACTAGAAAACATATTTAGAAAAATAAACAGTGTAAAGAACAGAAATAATATGATAACAATTATTTTTCCAAAATTAATATAATATTAAAAGCATTCATCAAATATATAAAATAAAAACACAGTAAGGTATTTATTTTTCTGCAGGCTGCAAATATCATTTTTATCTTGGTACTATTTATTTGCTTGGTTGAAATGATGAAATAGAGTATTTGGTATTGTCATGAAAAGTATTTCGGATTTTATATTTCATCATTTCAATTAAGCAAATCAGCCTTTATCTTCATTATAAATAATATTTTTACCATTTATTTAGTGCATTAATGTAGAAATTATCTTCAAAAACTTAAATGGCATGAAAAGTAGGCTGTAAACAGATGCTAAATATATGGTTTACAATGAAGATAAGAGTGAATTTTCTTAGCTGAAGTGAGGAAATATAAAATTATAATTATTTTTCATGGCGATGTATAATAAATCTTTGAAAATTATACCTTCACTACTGCTCTAGATTGATACTAAATATAAGGTTTGTAATAAAGACAAGAATTCCTGCTTCTAAATCTTCATTCATAATAATGTAACTACTTAATGAAAATGTACCTCTTGGCTATCATTACTATCATCACATAAGCCTTTGATTCAAAACTAATGTCTTGTAATCATTACACATTTCACACATTTGACTATGATTTAAATATATACTAAATATTTGGAGTGTAATAAAGATAAGAATTATTTCTCTTAATCTTCAATCATAGTATTTGAGAAGATAATAACTACTTAATGAAATTCTTGACTCTTGGCTATCATGGCTAACATCGCATAATTCTTTAATTAAAAAAACTAATGTTTTGAAATGACTACACAATAGACTCTGCCCTAAATAGATACTAACTATGTTGCCTGTATTAGAGATATAAATTATTGTCTTTAAATTAATCATAATAATCGAGGATATAATAACTGCTTAATGAAAATAATATATTTCGGTTATCAGGGCTATCGCCCCATAATCCATTTTTATAAAACTAATGTTTTGAAATAATGACACATTTTTAAAAGTTTGAATATGATTTACATTTAACTTTACTTTCAAAAAAATTATCAATTTGAAAATTTTAAAGCAATTGATAAAACTTTTAATACTTTGTAGCGTCTATTTCTTTTTTTTTCCTTACAGACAATTATCTCCTATTGGCTAAAATTCCAAGATCCATCTTTCTTCAGTCTTGGCTCGACTTATACCCAATCCTGATCCCTCAAACGTTAGAAATAAGCAGACCCGGATCTCAAGAACAGCTGCTCTGATACGTAGGATTAAGAATTCCTGGAGACGAGAGCTTTTGTTAATGCTCACCAGAGAGAAAACTGCTTAATTCTGTAATCTCTACCTCGTCCCACTGCATTCGACAGACGCTTCTTAAGACAATTTGACAGTTCTGGGAATTAAAGCTGTCTCCGAAACAAATAGCAGAGATTTTTTCCGAAGCAGTGATAAACAGCTTCAGATTAAGAGCCTTTATGTTTACACACTCGGGTGGGTGAACTTTAAGATCGATTCAAGAAGTTTGATGTTATCGATTCGGAGAAAAGAAAATTAGCGTAAATCTTTGTTAAGTAGCGAGGTAAAGTGCGTATCAATTTTCCGTGGTAATTATATTTGTTTAAATGGGGCATTCACAATAAATTAATTTTATAAGTATATCTTGTTAACATTCTTTTGCATGAGAAAGCATTCTCTTAAAAATCGATTTGTCAAACTTACGATGGCATTTGAATATCTCAATGTATAAAATAAATTACTTTTTTAATCTTATTTTACAATTATTATTTTTTATTACTATTAATAGTATTCTACCTTACAAAAATATTATCTTATCTTACAGTTAATAGTTTCTTTCTTATTGCATGTTTTAGAAATGTTCTTCTCTAAAGGCCTTTAAGAAAGCGTAAGAAATTTTAAATCCTTTGTAGATGGCCGAGGAAGAATTTGAAAAGTATCAGGAAGTGAAAACAAACTCAATACTAGATTTGGCTAGAAAATTAGGGAATTACTTTCAATTAAAAAAATTACGTTTTCTATTTATTGTAACATGCAATATTATAGATAATATTTTCTAAAATGGAGTATTTCAATTGTAATGCAAAATAAACAAATTTTATAACTTATTTTGGGTAATTTTTTGTGCATTTTTCTTTGTTTTCAAATAATATGAGAAGTTTATCCTTTAATAGTGAATCTTTTGAATAATATTCTTTTTGATTATTTACATTTCAATAAAGAAAAAGGCTCTGTATGATTTAAAACTAATATCATTAAGGTACTAAGAGAGACTTAATAGCGCATTTATAAATCCAATAATATCAATGAAGTTCTGATATTTTAGTTGCACTTTGGTTTAAAATTCAAATATACATGTTAATGATACTTAGGAGTCATATCTTACTTCAATCAGAAAATAAAACTTTTTTTGTAAAGAATTTTATAGCAATTCCTGAGAACAAACTTCTTTTTTCAATTGTTCTTTTAAATAACTAATCTGTACGTTTCAACTTAAAATCGCTGCTAAAATAATTAATAAAAATTTACTACAGAACAATATTGCTTAGAATTTTTATTGAAAAAAAGTTAATTAAAAAGGAAATTTAGTATATGTTTATTTAGCTTCCATATTCCAAAATTAGTTTAAAAATTTCAGGTTAAAACAAAATACTACGGATATTAAAAGTTTTAATGTATAACTCTAATAACGTTCAAGAAAAGAATAGTTTATTAAAATACATTCATAATTATGAAAAACATTATAAGGCTTATTAGGCCTTAATATGGGTTTGAAAGATAAGAAAATACAGCTAAGATTACTTTTACAGTGCATTAATTCATATATTAATATATCATAACACTGACTTAAGAAAAAGGAATTAGATTTTTATTTAGCATTTCTTCAACCTAATTAAAATGATTAAAGCGTACTTTACATCAAGAAATAAATTATCAGAAAAGTCATGGTAATATTCTTTTTTCCCTTTATTAATTCTTATTTCTAAACTTAATAATTTTTTTAGATATTTTTAGATATGTATGTATTAATCAGAAAATCTTTCTTTTTCTTAATCTTTTTCTCATATTTAAATGATAATTTGTACGTCTTTGAACACAACTAATACCATATAAATTAATTTCGAAAAAGTAAAATCATGCTAAATTTTAATTATATTGTATTGAAATTAAACAAGTTTTATTTATTGGCTGCCATGAAGAATTTGAAAAAAAATATTGCATGAATATAATCTGGTGCTTTATGAATTGAGGTACCTGGAAAGCATGAATTTTTAGTTAATAAAGTATTATTAAATTATCGCTATATAATGGTTGCATTTCATATGAACATAATAAAATAATGGTTTGATTGGGTGAACAAAAGTTGCATAATTCGCATATCAATTGGATTGTTGAGTGAATACTGAAGGCAAATAATTATTTAGAGATAAATATCTTAACCCTTTGAGGCCGTAGGTCTACTCTCAGCCACCAAAGCATTTTCACCATTCCGGTCATATATCTGCCCTCAGCTACCACAGCAAAGAAATATACTAAAGTTATATTGTGTTCGTCGTATCTTAATAAACATTTAAGATATGTCAGTTCACAATTTCTATGAAAGAACAGAAAGGGACAAAGAACTTATTCACTAACAAATATGGTTCTTCCATCGCTTCGTGATAGTGAAACCTAATATTCATACAGTCACCTCCAATTCGCCATGAAAGATCAACGATGGAATTATTGTCGTCAAACGAATTATTTCGGCAATACCAGTCATCGAAAAACATGACTTCACAATGTTTTGAAAGATATTAAATTATGGCGAATTATAAATTATAATTTATACAACAAAAAACTGCATTAAAATATTATTGTGTTTACAATGTCGAAGTATACAAAAGAATGAGAATTAATAAATTATGTTTTTTCTTCATAATCTTTCGAACAATACATTACTTCTCGCTCAACAGAAATGAATTCCAACCAGCACGGTGCCCATGTGCAAATTTAATACGACCACAAAACGTTAAAATTTTTAATTTTGTTATCATATCTGATAAATTTGCCAAAGATAGATTGATAACAGATATAGGTCTTTAATAAAATTCAGTTACACGAAAGAACTGAATGTGAATTAAAGGATTTCTTTTCTGAAGAAAATCTATTCTGAAAACGTAATTTGCAAAAAAAACATGAACGTTACCTGAGAAATATTTTATTTTTTATTCTATTTCATTAACAATACGAAAATAAATCTATTTCATATTATATAGATTATCTGTTTTTGTAAGTCTTGCCATTCTCTGAATATTTTAGCTAAAATTATTCAAAGTGGCATCAGTCATTTCTATAATGTAACGATAAAGTAAAAACAATTATATAATGTAATAACATTATGATGGAGTTTCGATGGATGATGCATTATTTCATATCTTGCGGATTTTATACTCTGAACTTTCCTTTTAGCTTTCAGTACTCAAAGATAGAATCTCACCTATATTTGTTTTAAATATCAAACGATTTATTTTCATAATACATATTTGTTTCGTAAATGCATTATGAAAAGTTTTGTAGATGTGATTTTCTGATCGAATTTATCAATCAGGAAAACAAATGCGTTTTTTGACGATTTTTGTTTTGAAAACAATAAATCTTTTTTTTTATAAACTTCAAACATCTTGTTTACTTTTGAACAAAGGTTTTTATAATTTCTTTCTAGTTTTTAAATTTAATCAAGAAATAATTCCAAACATAAATTCAAATGTTAAAAATATAGTCAAAGATAACATGGAAGAAATACAATTTAGTATTAGAATAGTTACTCATTGGTACTGAAACTGACAAGTTTAATATTGCTTAGAATCAAAATGTTCATGTATTTATCCCGGAAACTTTTGAAAATCATTTAATATTCTTTTTTTCTCAGTAAAATATTAATATAAAAATGAAGGAAGCTACTTTTCTGTCGAAATTTTCTTCTCCAATTATCCTAAAAACGCAGTAGAATTAATTGGCCATCTCTTATTTTAACTCCAAATAGGAATTCTTTTTCGGAAATAAATGAAAACTTACAGTTGGAATGTTAATCCGTGAATTTATGATCAAAACTTTGTTTTTCTTCTAAATAAGGCTAGTTATATTTTAACGAAGCTAATTATCTTCGATTTACTCCGAATGCTAACCCCTTGAGACTATTTTTTTAGAACTTTATTATTCCTGAAGTTCCTGCAAAAGATGACAACTCTCCCATGGGCAAAGTAATTTATTTCTGTTCGGGATAACCGATGATTGCAAACTATACATTTGGCATGATTAAAATTACAGTTAAACGCATGAATAACACTTTTATTTTAGAAGATATAACAAGTAAACTAAATATATTAGATGTATACGGATGTAAATCATGCGTTTGAAAGTGTATGGAAGATAATCATAAGATTTTATGAAAATCAAGGGAAAAAACATGGGTTTTGAGGAATAAATACAAAATATTTGACTTCATTACAATTACATTTATAAACCTATGTACATTTTTGACATACAGATTATTTTTGGTGATTAGTGTGTCCTTTTTGAATTTTCCTACGTTTAGTTTCAATTAAATTTCTAGCACACACCATGTTCATCATTTGCTAAAGAAGCATCAAATTGCAATAAAATCGAGTTATTTTATTCTTACTCTTGTTACGTATATTGCTATGCATTGGCCTAAGTAATAAAGTTAAGTGCTTTGATATTAGACAGCCTTTAAATGCCTAACTATCAAGGTCATTCATCTACTAATTGCGAGATATGTTTCTTGGTACTACAAATTTATTTATTTATATTAGCATCCAAAGTAAACTGCTTACATTATGCGTAAAGTTTTAAGCTAAAAACAATAGTACGAGGGTTTTTTAAAAAAGTTTACAAGCAGCAGTATTTGGAAAGTAGAAATTGTGGTTGGTAATATTGTAGACCAGAGTGGAGACAGATAGCGCTAGTTGTCTAGACCAGTGTCGAGCAAATGGTATTAGCAATGAGACCTGAAACACCGACGGCAATGGCAAGATGTCAACAGAAGTGGTCTCATACAGAGGTGCAAGCCCTGATATAATTTATATGGGCGAAGAATATGTCGTCCCCACACCAGACAATCACAGACAAATCGTTGAAGTATATGGGTGGGGAAGCAATGAGTATAAAACAAGTGACGAAATGGTGTTCTTTTAAAGAGGGCAGTGAAATTTCTGGAAACGTATAGGTAGGAGGTCTGGAGACACCCCCCATATAACCGTGATTTGGCTCCCAGTGAATATTTGCTTTTCCTGGAATAGAATTGCTTTTCCTGGAACACTTATCCGAAACAAGGTTCCTATCAAATGGTGATGTTCAAAAAGGTTCCGAGAACTCGCTCAATATCCAAGGATCTGATTACTACCTAGACGGGTTAAACAAATTGATGCAGTGTTGTGATAAAGACCTCTACAGGTTTGGTGTATGTAGAGAAGTGACTGTCATATATGACTCTTAATTACCACTTGTTTCCTGAGTCTATTGTTAATAAAAAAAATTCTCTTTGTCCTGTAAACTTTCTTGAGATCACCCCTCATAGAAAGCAACGAAATAATTGAGGAAGTAAAAAAATATGAATTTCATTGTATTAAAGTAAATTGTAAATTATTTTTAAAAAATTTAAACTCTTAAAAAACTGGCTAATTAAGTTGCTGTCATTTAAAGAAATGACTTAAAATGACTTAAAGATTAGTTATGTGCTATAATATATAGGAAATTAATTTTGGATGTTAATTTTCCTATAAGAAAACTTTTAATTAAATTTTCACAACAAATTAATTGAAAGGTACATTCTTGCTCACTAAATTATAATTACATTTAAATCGATAGTAATATGTCTAACGGATTGAATGAGAAAGTGTCAAAATACTGATAGATACACATATACACATAAATTCTTCGTCGCTGCATTCCAAAAGGTTGGAAACCATTCGAATGAAAGATCTAATAAGTTGTTGAGAGTTAATTTTTTTCATTTTCAGATGATCAGATATCATCATTTATGCGTATTAATTCAAATTACGTCTAATGTGGGAAGTATTTTCCTTTTTAAACAGTTTGTCACAAATTTTAGAGACAAATTAAGTTTTAGTGTACATATCTATATAAATAAAAACGAATGTGTGTATGTCTCTTATGCCTTCCTAAACCTTTCATCCGATTGCGATGAAATTTGTTCAGCTTATTGCTTACATCTACAGGACGGTTATAGGCAAGTACAATTATCTAAAATAAAAAATAAAAATTCGGATCTCGACAGTGTTATTTACCAAGGATTAATCTCCAAATAAATCGCCAAGGAGACACAACATATTCAGTAGAAACGCTAAATCCAAGTTAAAATTAAGTACCTATTGAATAAAGGCTTGTATAGCTATTGAACAAAAATGTCATGCAAGTCTCAGAGGTAACACCTGTATTACAAATTATGCGAGAAAATTTGAGGAGACCAATCCTGGGGTTTTAAATTTTAATTAAATTTTCGTGTTTTTCGCAGCAACTTTGAAAAATATGATAGTACATATAATTTTGTACTATCTTAATTTTCAAAAAATTATCTTTTCAACTGTATTAACGGTTTTAACGTATAAATATATTTTCTATATTTTATCAATTTTGAAAGAAAGCATTTTAATCCCATTTTCCAAGATTAAACTTGAGAATTCCGAAAGAATATTAAACAAATCACGAAATCTTATAAGTAGTTTCTTTTATCACCATTCTGAAACAACACCAAGCTTTACGATTCTAAAAGCTTTACGATTCATAATTGAATTAAATTTTACAAATTAATGCAAAATTGAATTAATTTTTGCAATTATAAAAATTAATTCAATTGTGTATTAATTTTCTTGTTTGATACACAAATCTAATATATAAGGAATGATATTTGTTTGTTATTATTTTATATACTGTCATATCGTTCATTTTATTCCTATAAAACATTGCCAAATTATTGATTGATTGCAATTAATATTATTTTTTCGACGGCAGCAAAAGCACCGAGTACCAATTGGTTGATTATATAAATAAACCATGAATTGAATATTTTCATTTATTTAAGCCCAAACTATTAGAGATAATCTGAATATTATATTAATGTTACCTTGATAGAAAATGCATAGTTTTGTATAATAAAATCTTTCATAATTTCATCATTTTTCATCTTAAATCATTTTAGCAACTTGACGAGTTCCGACTAAATTCCAAATATCCTATTTAATTTTGCAATGGTTAATATATATTCCATGCAAATCAGATTTCGTAGACAATATATACATAGCTGAGGAATGTTAGTATTACAGTAAAAAAATTTGTACAGAAATTTGTTTTATATTTAGAATTTTTCAGATGTTAATCATTACAAAATGGAATCTAGCTTGAAATGAATTTCTTTAACGAAAAAGCACAATGAAATTTTACTTCAAGATTTTAACATTAAAAAATAAAAAGATTTCAGATGAAATGCGATTACCTTCAAAATGGGGTTTCAGCAAAGTTATTCAAATGTTATTCAAAATGGGGTTTCAGGCCATTTCACTATTATCAGATTTTTACAAGTCTTTGCCAAATATTTTTGCATCTTCGAATCTGAGGCAAAATAATTTCATTTTTTCTTCTCTTCAGTTCAATATTTAATGCTAATAAAAATATTTTATGCAATACCTGGATTATAAAATGATGAATTAAAGCCAAAAGTAGGAAAAGAATACTAAAAAAAAATACAAGCAAGTAAAGATACTCTTTCTTCAGACATTCGTAATTTGTTTTGTGATTTAAAACTAAAGCTTAAACTTTGTAGATACTGAAATCATCTTTTACAATGAGTAAAATATAACTGTAAATGCAGCTATTTCAGTAACAGATGACGGATAAAAATGAAACCGAAAACAGAATTGTTTCCAACCTGAAGCAATGTTTTTACATTTCAATCGTGAAATTCTTCAAAAATAACGCATGAAATGTTTCTATTATTTCTCTACTTGCTCAGCTACAATTTTCTTACTTCAGGCAAATCTGTTAAAATAGTTGGAAAACGACATTACTATTTAATGCATCATCCAGATCAATTAATGCACAAGTTAATCTAGATACACTAGATACACTTTAAATGCACCATTTAACCTAGATGTACTAGATACACTTTAAATGCACCATTTAACCTAGATGCACTAGATACACTTTAAATGCACCATTTAACCTAGATGCACTACAAACACTGTAAATGCAATGATTAATCTAGATGCACTACATACACTGTAAATGCACTGATTGACCAAGATGCACTAGATACAACTAAAATGCATTTTCCGAAGAATTAATATTTTATTTACATGGTTTACAGAAGACATGATGTACCAAAACCCTTCAATAAAATGCTATAACGTTTCGTATACATGTGTCAAATATCGTTTTGATAGAGGAATGAAGCACAGATTTCAAAATAATTTTAGTTGTTTATGTTTGACAAATACTATCAGTTCAAAGTATAGAAAATTTGTAACAAAAAGTCCTTAACAAGAATTTCAAATACTTATAAAACATTTATCTATTAAAATAACTTTTATCAAATAGCTAACTAATTTAAGAAGCATATATTAGATTAAAAACTAAAAACTTACGTTATTTTTTAATTTATACTGTTTTTCCTCACATTGAATATTCAACCAAAATGTCATCAATTTCCTTAATTTTTTACAACAATGATAATATATATTATTGTTCAGCAAATCGTAATCTTTTAAATCTATTTAAGTTATTTAGCAACAATAAAACTAATAAAATTATTTTTTTAAATATAACAATCAACTTTAGTCGGATGACCTGACAACCCTCAATATTTACCCAAAGAATACGTTATGAAAGTTACATTAAGTATTTTCATATTAAAATATTTCTAAAAATTATAATGAAATATTTCTTTGATCAAATCATTATTCAATCAACAATTCCCATATCACCATATTCCTTTAACTTAATTTTAATTATTTCAGTGTGAATTATTAAAGCAGTTTCAACTAGTATTTTTTTCCTCCTATGTGCTTTTTTGTAATAATTAATCTATACTTAAGTGGACATGAAATATAATTATTATGCAAAAATATTTTTAAAGAATGATTAAAATCTCTTCAGTAACGTACTTAAAAGCACTGAAAAGTATTCATGTTTTAAAAAGAAGCTATTTTAAAACATAAATAAAACTTTTTTCCTTCTCTTCGTTTCCAAATCTTGAGACTCTCATCTTCTCCAACTGTTGATGAAATTCTGGGAAATTGCATTTTGAATCCAAAGAACCAACTTCCTCTTTGGCTGTAAATTATGTAAAAGGGAAAGGACTTTTAACCTATAAAATTCAGAAATGATTACTTACCCCCCCAAAAAATGTAGAAATGATGCAAGTTTTGTATATTTTGAAAAATTCCAAATTATCTTATCCCAAAATTTGTTTCGTGTATAATCAAGCAACGCAGACAAAACTGAATGTTTTTAATATAAAATATTTCATTTTATATTATAATGAGCTTTCGTTTTAATATAAAATATGTCTACAATAATATAAAATGAGCTGCAATCCACTGATCTTCGGAATTTTTTATCTTTAATAAAATTACACTCCAGTTTTTAGAAGGATCTGTAAAACTAATTATAAACAAGTAATATAAAAAAATTAAAGTTATTAATAAACTCCTACTTAAATCAACAAAGAAAAAATCTTATTTTAATTACTTTTTATTAAATAATAACAATTAATATAAATATGCATATGCATATGGCAGAATCACTATATACATGTGACAGAATATATAGTGGCGAAATAATTTTTTTCCAGAGATCACATGTTTCGGAACTGATGACATTTATTCCTAAATTTATATTCTGCTAAATATCTTATAAAATAGAAAATTTTGCATCACATATAAAATGAAAATTAATTATCAAAAAATTATTGATTTTCACCAAAATTGTACTCGTATTCTTGAATTTCACGAAAAAAATACTAAAAACCTTGCAATTTATAGATTGAGCTACAGCCTGCTGATTTCAGTTTTCTTTACAAACTGCTAAAACTCTACTTTAAGTATTAAAAACTAATTAAATTTAATTAATGAGTTAATATTTGATAAAAACTGCATTAACATCAAGTGTCATTCACTGCAAGTTTAAAAAATGCATTTTAATTTGAGTGGAAGAATAAAAAATATTTTATTAACGATTGAAAATTTGAGCAAGATATATAAATTGATATATATAGAAAGAGTGTGTGAAGAACTGTTGCAATATAAGAATCCTTTAGCAATAATATTTGTATTAATTTATTAAATAAAATGTTCACGAAGCTCATACTGTTTCTTAAGAAAGAGAAGATTAGGCTTTTCTAGACTTGTTTTGGATATTGTTAATATTGTTAATGAAATGCTATTTCGCTTATATTAATTTTTTCCGAAATTTATATTTAAATAAAATGTATTTAAATGTATCTGTACAAAAATAGGTACAATAAATACCAATTTAAATTATATTGAACCTTTTTCTGAATTATCAATCGAAGCATTTGACAAATTAATATAAGAATTAATTTGCTGTTCGTCTTTATAAAAGATAGTTATCTTTCAGCATTTCCATAGCATGTAATTTTTATGATTCCAATAAAATTTATTGAAATCAGTTCATTATTACTGCAGTAAAATCTGAAAATTAATAACAGTATGATTATTTTTTTAAATATCATATATATATATATATATATATATATATATATATA
>JAPMOQ010050981.1:2851780-2911959 GCA_026543055.1 Argiope trifasciata
TATATATGCTTTTTTTGAATGAAAACTGAAATATAATTTCCCAAAAATTAACTACTAGCAAAGGAAAGAAACTATTTTTTTTAAATTTTCCATGTATATGACCTGACTTTTGAAAATTGATAAATTATGAGGTATAACATACTAACCGTTCAGTTTTTTTAAAAGAAATTATGTGAGCATCTTCTCATTATTATTATATTGCAGATCAAACTAAAAAAAATCTAAATATCTTTTATATTTAAAATTTACGCCATTTGGAAATTTGAAAATTGTTAAAATTACTTCAAAACATTTTTGAAAGAAAATATGTATTTATAAACGCACTTTTGTATAAAGAAGACTAATAAATTATAAGTTATAATAATACAATACTATTCTTAGCAATCATTTGTATAAGAATACTCAAATTTGTAATTTTATGCATGATGGCATCATTAGTATTTTATATTTAGAGGTTTACAGCACCTATTTATTTAAATTAATTTTATAAATACAGTTTAATAACGTTAATTACTTTTCCCCATTCCTAATAATTTAAATAAATTCATGTCGAATTATTCCTACATAGATTTTTATTAGTGATAAAAGTATATAAATAAAAGAACATTTTTAAAAAAATTAAATACATTTACATTAAAAGTAATATACCATAATATTGTTCGCAGTGTTCAGTTTTTTGTAACTTGTAATCAAATCAATGTGATGATTTTTAATTAATGAAACTAGCACTCATTTAACGTCGATGTTTTCAAATAGTGCAATGCTTATAGTATGGCGCTAAGTGAAAATTTTGCAATCATTTAATAAAAATATGAGTGATATGATTTGCAAAGCCTACAATTCATAAATATATTTTACCCTGATATTTTATGAATAAATTTCAACACAAAAGTAGTTACATTTTTTAAAAAAATCCTCAGATACGGATAAATCTTATACAATCATAAAGAAGTTGCATTTTACGTGCAATTAAATGTTGTCCAAAATATATAAATTCATAGAATGAACAACATCAGTAATTCTAAACAGTCTTACAATTAAGATTATATTAAGAATCATGTAATGAAAATCTATTTGAATATTAACTGTTTTCTAACTTGCAGCCGTATAAGTTTTAAAGAATAATGAAGGAATGACATTTTACGTTTAATGCCCAAAATAAATAAATATATAGAATGAACAAGAACAATCATTCCTAACAATCTTACAGTTAATATCATACTAAGAAACAAGTAACACAAAAAACTTTAAATATTAACAGTTTTTCTAACTTGTCATATAAATTTTAAAGATTATCTGTCCGTTTATTACTATTTGCTTCAATTTTTGTTTCGGAAGTTTATTTCCTAAACTCTTTGTCCTTTATGCACCCTGAGTTTGACAGCTGATAATTATTACGTTATCCTGAGGATTGTACTTCAATGAATAAGGACCACTCAAAATGCAGGAGAAAAATTTTATTGCCCTTTTTCTAAGGACAACTGAGTGATCGCGCGCCTTGTTGATGATGAAACCCTTTAAAACAGCTCAGATTACGCAGTGCTTTCTCTTTAAAAATTTCATTTTTGAAAATACGAAGCAAATGAGAAAAATGTTAAAGACATTTGCATTACAATGGAGATCACATTTCTCCAGAGCAGATGGCGGTGTTTGGTGATTTTGAATAAAAAGAATAATTATGAAAATTCAATTAACAACTACTTCATAACTGGGTATCTCAGATAACTTCTACACTGCTCATTATTAATCTATTTTGAAGGTTTAATCAGGAAAAACTGCAGTACAGCGATGCGAATTCTCATATTATATTATATATATATATATATATATATATATATATTCCATTTTAAAAATTACATTACATGCTGTATGCATTGTCGGAAGAATTTGAGAATTTATTCAGGCTAACACATGTTATTAATTCCAATCTTAATTACTAATACGATATAAACTAGTTCAAATTGTTTGTCTCAATATTGTAAATAAATTAATAAATTATATAAATTAATAATAAAAACGTATACAGTCATAAGTAAATAATAATTCATTTATGAAAAGTTATTTATAAAATATCAAAAAACATGAAAAATAAATTATTTTTATTTCGTAACACTGGATTTAAACTTTTTTGTCGAATCATGCACGGGAATATGAGAGTTTGTTACATTTATATATTACTAATTGCAGTGGAATCAAAATTAATACCAATAACAAAGTTTAAATTACAAGCAATAAAATAGGAAATGCAATATGTGTTCCCTTAAGCAGTACAACTCCTAACGAGCAAACGAAATATTAAAAAAAAATAATTTAAAAGATCGATGTTTCGAAGTTTTTGTGGGGACGTAGTGATGTCACATGTAGCATTGGCTTGAGTCACAAATATCAGCCTTTGTTGAAGAAAATCCTAATTTCTAGATTAAATACGCTGATCGGATAGCTTTGCAAAGCATGACTCTAAGGGATAGCAAATGCTTTAATTGATGAGACTGCTGAGCCCAAAGTTGCACGTACTAGCAGTGGATAGCAAAAACATTAGTGAGCGGTTGGAAGAAGATGGCCAAAACTACTATTTATTTCAGAAATCCGAGGTTAAAGCTTTTCAATGATTCTAAGGAGTAGCGTGCAGAAAAGTGAGAAATTTTTAAACCTACTAAATCCGCGAACAATCGGAATTCACCCTATTTCGAAATTGAAATATCGCCTCCTTTCATCTTTTCACTCACCCACTTTTTGATGGAATAAACGTTTCCTGACACATCTCAAAACCGAGGGAGGTTTTTCGAAACCAAGAATGAAGAGTACGGAAGAGCGTATTGAGCAGCATCCTGTCTCGCAAGAAATGTTTTGGATGAGATTTTTTTAAAGAGAGTTGTAAATAACAGTCTCGACGAAACAGAAAACTAAAAGTATAATAAAAGAGTTACTGAAAAAAATGAGTTGCCTCTTTTATTAAAAAGTATTGTCCAATCAAGCAAAAACTATGCTTGCTACAAATTCATCTAAAAATAGCTCTGTTTCCCATTTTCGCCAAATTTAGTAGCAAAACCCAATGCCTTATATCAATATTCTTATGAAAAAAACCTACATTGTAAGTAATAAGTTACGTTACAATAAATTCATTTCTATATTTAAGTTTCGAAGTAGAATACACTACTCTATTTCGTTATTTATTAGCATTAAAAAAATGTTTCGTTTAACAGATGTTTTGAATTAAAAACTATTCAGAAAGGAATTATATTTATTAAGTGAGATTCTAATGTAGGTGGTAATTAATAGAATTATGTAGGTGGTAATTAATAGAATTATGTAGGTGGTAATATATAGAATTGATACAGCCATAAAAGATTTACCGCGCATAATGTATGCTTAAGTATTATAATAATAGGATTAGATAGCAATGGCATTAAGACTGAAATTGTGGTCAGTTGCAAAATTTCAATGATAGTCCTCAGAGATCGAATCATATTTCGTAACCGGAAATATGATCAATGTAATCAAATTCCAACTATCGTATTCTAGAGAGCACAATTATCTGTTCTCTAATTCTTCATTCGGATTTTTTCATTGTTTTCTAAGAAATAAGAACTTCATACAAAAGTAAACTCAATTTTTTTTTAATCACTCATCCGTTTTAAATTTATACAAATCTTTATATGATTAATAAATAAAAAAATAAATGCAAATAATTTAAAAACTAGTTTATAAATTAAATGGAAAAAAATGCATTAAAATAAGTTCTAATAATCTATTTTAAACGTAGACCACAAAAAATAGTTACTTGAAGAATTATCATAAAGTGCAAAATTGCGGTTTATATTTTTAGCACTTTCCTGATACCTGATCTGCTTAATACCTTCCTGATATAATAAAGTAAACGTTAGAAAATAAAATTAAGAAATTCTAAAAAGATCTCGACCTTATTAGAAATCAAAAATATTTCATAAATTGAAGAAATTACAATTAAACTGCATTTCTTGGCTTGCCACTTAGTGTTTTTGAATAAAATTTTGAAATTATTTAATAATCATGAGACTAATGTTTTGTAATAATATTTTAATAAATGAGGCTAGAAACTTTTTCCGAATATGCTCGGTCTGACGGTCATACCAAGCCGAATGAGATTTAGCTCTTCGAATTAAGGCAGAAGTGTGAGCCTTCCGTTGTTAACGAACACCATTAAGGTGAAAGTACGACTTTGCTCGAAACACACGACACAACCATTTTTAGGAGGTGGTCGAACACATTCATACATCCACCAGTCAGAATATAGATCCAAATCAGAGATCGACTCATCCCTGATTCAGTACCCCCAGAGGTATAATTTGTAATGGGAACTTGGAGGACTTGGCAATCATGACATATTTAACGTGTCCCAACTGCCATTAGCCAACACGGCGGTCTTTGGCCGAGACAAGGACAGAACTCGCTACCTTTCGGTTACGAGGCAGACGCTCTACTAAACAGTATACCAAGGTTAGCGGATGTCTGCATGTAAAGTTTAATGTCAGGGTTTTTTGAATTATAAATTCATGAAATGTACTCATTTTTCCCAATTTTTTATTGAGCTGCAATATTTTTACCATCATTTAAAAATTGCTTACATTATTGCATTTATTCTTCAAAAAATAGGAATTTCTTTAAAAAAATCATAAAAAATGAAATTTAATTCAAAATGTTCATAAAGCAAAAAAATTTACAGTTTTTTATAAATTAATTTCGTGTTTCATCTCTTGTTGTAAATACACTTTAGAGTTTTTAACATCAAAATCTAGATTTAAAAAATTGTATTAAACAATAATAAATTTATATGTTTGACATTTTATTTATATTTCTGTATCTCTTGACATGTATTTTGCATTAAATTTTTATCTCATTATTTAAGAAAAAAACATTTTCCTAGTACAACAGAATATCTATTATATATTACTAAATAATTTTTTTATGTTGTTTTAATTTTTGCTGTCACATACATTCTTGGCTTGCATTGAAAATTTTTTATCATTTTGCATTGGATATGATATTGCGCATCATATATGTAAAGATAATTACATTAAAATCGTTAAAGACATTTATTTCAAATGTCGCGATATTTATTTTGTAATGTGCTTCGTATTTTTCTAAGCAGTTTTAAATAATTGATTTGACAGCAGAACATGCCCTATGTTAAAGCAATTCAGTAAAAAAAAATAATTTAAACACATTTTTATTTGCTGTTGCATACACTTATCTATACACCATTATCTATCTAAATAAACATTAACGTTATTATTCAGCATCTCTTTATTGTTGCAAATAGAAAGACATTTGTATTAGAATAAATATGATTTCCCGCTTAGCCAACTTGTGCGAAACCAAAAGATACCTAAACAATAAATTATACCCAAATACATCACAACAATGCTTCAAACTGAAATGTATTAACACAATAACACTGACATTCAGTTAGCGCCCATTACCGGATCGGAATTATTCTAAAACAACCCTGATGAACTAGACCCTGAACCGAAATTTATCAAATGATCTTTATCTAGCTCCCAAATGGTCTAGATTGTCAGCTTTTGAAAATGAATTCTGAGTTTTCCATTCTGTACATTTCGTAGATAACAACGTTTCAAAGCAATTTCGAGGCTCACTCTAATGAATGCTGTAGACCTCCCAAGTTCATCCATTGGAGGGGGAAGAAAGGAGTGTGAAGTCGTAGACGCAGCATCGATTGGAGGCAAAAGGACAAAGTGCTCATTTAGGCGAGAGAATGTCCAGAATGAGGCTCCAACAGGTCGGCAGCGCGTCAGAATGGGATGAAAGTGGGACAGATGGCCTGGAAATATCAGATTGTGCATATGACATTCGTTCCAATCGATTCGAACATAACCGACGCGGTAGGGGGCTTGGTTTTCGCTTGCTGCAAGTCTCCAAAAATTAAATTCTTCACCTAAAAACCTCTGAATGGATTCGAATACTTTGGCACAATAAAACAACTCATAAAGAGTTTAAATGTTCTTGTGTTTGCAGAAATTGAGTTCCAAATACGTTTAGGTTTTTTTTTGTTGTTGTTGTTATTATCAAAAAAAATCATTACGTTAAGGAGGAGATTGCTTTACGTAGTCGGGAATTTTCTATAAGATGGTACAAGAATTGAATGACAGTATTAAGATTTTCTATTATTGTTTGTCGGCTTCTCGTATTGATGAAATTTTTCAATTATTATTGAGATCTCTATGAAATGATGTAAAAAATCTCCTCATTAAACAATTCAAAATTAAGAGTTAAATTTTATTAATTTCGGTGATTAAACTTAATGAATACATGGATATGCTTTAGAAAAATTGTTTTAAAAAATGCTCACTTTATTCCATTTTTTTTTCATTCAGAGACGTATAGTATAGATTATGTTTTAGTTACATATTATGTATTAAATCAAAATTGCTTCTTAGGCATGGTTTTAGAGAAAGTTAGAAATTTTTAAAAATTGTTCTTAATGTCTTCCATAAGAGACGGTAAGGTTGACAAGGGCAAAATTGTTTCGCAATGCTCAGACGATCAAATATTTTTCGAAAAAAAACTAGCAATCATGTTTTTAAACAGTAATAATAATAATATCTTCGCCAACAAATAATATTGACTGCATATATACCTAATTGAAAACATAGGAAGTAAATTCAAAATTTTTATGATTTGGATTTTATTTAATATTTATAGAATTAAATTAAAATATACCTGAAGAAAATGAAGAAATGGGCTGTAAATATTTTCAATACATTTCAATGTACCAACTGTTCAGAGTTCGAAGGAAATTCTGAGAATTTGCTAAAGTTGAAATATTGGACGAAAAAATGTCTTATTTTTAATTAAATGAAAATTAAAGTTCAAAATATTTCTTTTAATCAAGTTTGCAATTTTTTCTTGCAAACACTTTTGATATTCAATTGATTGAAATTTCGGGGACAGTCGGAAGAAATTATATAAATATAATTAATGTAAATGTTCGATGCAGTAATAAACACGTAAATTTCAAAAACATCACAAATTTTTCTATTTGTTCCTACGTAAATTGAAAATTACTGTCATTGTGTAAAGTTATATTAATACGCATTCTGTGTATTACATAATAAAACAAATCATTTTTTCAAAGTAGTATCCACAATTACCCATTCATATAGTGTCCTGATTAGATTGGTTATCCTATACATATATATATTTCTTTTGTTGATGGCTTTTAGCAAAACTGAATAAAGTGTTAATGTTTTGTAAATGCCTTGAGGCAAAACCAAATGGATATTGAATACAATAATTTCGATATTCGATTGTAATAGTTGAAGGAAAATATACTTTTCTTTAAAACTGAGCTTAAAGACACTGGAATGATTGTGAGAATTTATAAACTTTGTAATAGACATATAGAAGTACAGGATGTATTCATTGTGGTCAGAACATACAGCACAAATGAACTGCACTGATGCTTTGATATGACTGGAGCAGTGAATTGCGCAAATTTTAGTAGTTTCTAACCCTTAAGTTTCACAATCCAGATATTTTGACTTTGTCTATCAATTTAGTTGAATTAAGCCCATATTTGATTGAATTAAGTTTATATGTTTGCTCGAATTAAATCTATATATTTTGATGAAATATTTGTTAGAATTAAAGCTTTATATTTGGTTGAATAATGCCTGTTTATTTGGTCGAATTAAATCTTTATATTTTTTTGAATAAAGTCTGCTTGTTTGCTTGCATTTGTTTATAATCTCGATCTTTCCAAGCACGATGATACTAGAGAGCTGACTTTAATTAAACATGCTTAAAAGGTTGATTAATAAATCGTATTAGAATTCTTGAAGGGTATTTGAACATGTTTAGAATTTCTACGAATGTCCTCTTAATTATTAAACCAGTGTCTTCGTTTATTGTTTGGGCATTGACATTCAATTTCTCTATTTGAAAATGAATTTGAAAATATTTAGTGATCATCTCCACATACGCCAGGAAAATAAGAGGAATTTCAGATGCTTAATTAGTAAAACACTATATTGAATTTATTTAATAGTTTATAAAAATATCCTTTTTATTGACATATTTAATTCGTTGATGTGTTATTAATTTATTTTATCTTAGTATCTTCATTAAAGCTATTAAAATTTCTCAGCATACCTAACGAAACTGCAAGAATTTTAAATGTTTGATAAATGATATTCTATGCTGAAAACCATTTATTATAAAACAAAACATTTACTTTTCTTATGTATAAATATAATAATTGATGCTTTGTTTAGCTTTTTATCTCCTTATTTTCATTTAAAGTTTTTTAATACTTTATTTATCGAATCATTTTACCATCTATTTTTTTTAAAATCTTCAGTTAGATTTTGGCAGAGAATAAACCCAGGAAGAAAAAAACTTTGTTAATTAATTAAATTAATAAAAGATTTTTAATGTTATTTTTAGTTGATATCTACTGCTTTCCGTTGAAAATTCCTCATTTTCTTTCAAATACTGACAGCAAAAAGTAGTCATATTGTGAAGATATCAGGATTTAAGTGGTACTTTAAAGTATCATTGGTAAATAAAGGATTGAAGTCCCTTATATTTATTTTTATTTCGATTTCTGAAATACCTTAATCTTTTCTTCGTTTCAGAATTTTTCATATTATATGCACCTCCAACTTATTGCCCCACATGTAGATCCATTATTTTTTTCACAACTATATTACTTCATGTTCTACATATTTTAAAAAGATTTCGTCTCCAATGATATATATTTCGATGATGGTTCCATATCGCGTTACTGTGCTTCATTTAGAGAATGGAAAATTAACTTCATTATTTCCATCTCCCAAAAAGAGTTTGCATCATTCACTTCATCATTAATTTGGAAACAGAAGCATATATCTTAATCTTTTAAGCAATGAAAAAAACCGAAACAACAAACCTATCAAGTACAATTTACTCTTTCCTAAATGCTTTAATACCTATTTTCGAGATTCAAGAAATATTAAGCAACTTGTAACTCACAATTTCCAAACTGACGCTCGAGTTTATTTTGCAAAACAAAATGGAACAAACATCCGTCATGCGTAATGGAGAGGAAAGAGCAAATTAAAATCTATTTAAATGCACTTGCTAATTACATAACGCGAACCGTGTAACGAGCTCTTTCAGCCCTTTGAAATTTTGAGGTTCGGTAATTAACTTAATGTGGAAACTTAATTGAAGTGTTCTCCGGCTCTGTATTACATTCCCATAAAGGGTGAGGATTTATTAATTTTGTAAACTTCGTTAACCTACGCCGAGGATATTTATTTTGATATCCTTTTACGAAATTCAACAGTTAATGAGAAAGTATTTTCTGTAATTGAGCAGGGTAGTTGTGTTTCTTGGCATCGACCTTATTGGATTTTAACTAGGTGCAACGGTAAATTGTTTGAATATCCAGATAATAATGTCAGGGAGAATGGACTGTAACAGACTAATTAGAGGAAAAAGCTTTGATCATTAAAACGTATAATATGAGGTTTTGCATCTCAAATGATTGGTGAAATGTTTCGAATAGTTGCCATTAGGAGTATTTTGAAAAAAAAATATGCTTATAATTTCAGTTGAAATTTCATGAAGAAGTTGAATTTCGTTAACATAAGCCGAAGATATTTATTTTGATATCCTTTTACGAAATTCAATAGGTAATGAGAAAGTACTTTCTGTAATTTAGTTGGTTAGTTATGTTTCTTGGCATCAGTCTTATTAAATTTTAACTAGATGCAACGGTAAATTGTTTGAATATCCAGATAATAATGCCAAGGGAAATGGATTGTAACAAACTAATAAGAGGAACAATCATTCGATCACTAAACTGCTTGTTACTCATTAGGAGAGCTCTGAAAAAACATGAATTAAAACTTTAATGAACTAGGTGATATTTTATTGTAACATCATTATGCATAAGTATATTGATAAAAACGTGCAAAGCAAGATATGGCACTCTTTAGAATTGAAACCAAAATCCTTTAAACACGAATTAAGATTCCCTCTGCATTATAAAGAAAGTCATAATTTATTGTATGTTAATATGTTTAAAATGCATTATTTATTTCGATAATAAGACGGAATTGTTGCTATAATTATGACTTTATTTTGTGTCATTGACACATGATAAACATACTAGTAACTTTATTTAGCCCTTAGTCTACACATTCATTTGAAACGACTTTTGTATTTGAATCACATTTTTGAAGTTAGTAGCCTTTAGGTATGAATCCCTTTATTTCTCATTATTCATAATATATACTGCTACATGATATTGAGATATAACTTAAGCAAATTAGAATTACCAAAAAAAAAAAATGGAAACATAAATTCAAACAAATACAGAATGTTCTGATACCTCAAATGTACTCACAAAAACTTAAACTTTAAATATTTGAAGATCACATACTTTTTCCCTATGAATTATATATAATATATTCTAAAAGGAAATTAATCGTGTTTGCCATAATAATGAATTGATTCGTTTCTTTTAGTGGCAAAAATCATCTTAATAGCAATGAAAAGGATAAACTTTCATATTAATCTTTTGAAAAGGAATTTCATAATACCTTTACAGTGAT
Organism: Argiope trifasciata; assembly: GCA_026543055.1. Lineage (NCBI taxonomy): Eukaryota > Metazoa > Arthropoda > Arachnida > Araneae > Araneidae > Argiope > Argiope trifasciata. Next base: position 2,862,382 of record JAPMOQ010050981.1, read on the forward strand.
AGTAATTGCTATACTTTTTGATAAATATTATCAGAAAAACAATGTTCTTAAGAATGATGGACTGGTCAACCTCAAGGAAAATTCCAGAAAATTCTCCGAACACATAAGGAATTATTTTCTTCTATCGAGCACCTTAAAAACGAAAGTAATTCAATCGAAGAAGTTTCAATACAAGAAGAAAAAGTTTATCTAGAAGAGGTTTCAAAGTACTTAATTCACATTTTTGTAATTACAAAATATTTTTTTTTTATTTTTCCAAGTATAAAATAAATTTAATTTATTACTCCATTGGTACCAATTTTTCTCAAACTATGAACTTCGACAAAAAATGTACAATTTTTTTAAAATGCAAAATGTTAGCCCCTTGTTTCAAACATAAATACATTTACACAGAGATTTATTAAATTTAATAGCTGAATTCAAGTTTAAAGCACAAACTTTGAATCCCAAATTTATGATCCAGTTAATAATCAACGGCCTCAAGAACCAACATATTAGAGAATATTATGTAATAATATTAATTATATTAAATGAGATAATTATAATAAAAATATTAGAGAATCATCTAACAAATTTGTGTTGACTTAAAAATAATTTTTGTTTTGTAAAATTACGATAGAAGATGTCTAACACTGTCTCGAGTGTTATGGGTTTTTTCTTAAAATTTGTGGTGGTAAGCTCATAAGTCAGATAACATCTACGGGCATGAGCAATAATTTTTTTCTAGCGGATATTACTCGACTACAAATTCTAAGGTCACGGGCTCGATCCTTGGCGGAATGCTATCTAAACATTGGGCGACACTACAATAAAGGTTGTATGACTCTTTCGTACGAGTCATTTGCGTACGAGTCATAAAACTGTCAATCAATGGTCCCGTTTACAATGGGATTGTGTTACTGTAAAGGATGAGTTTTTGAAGAGGCTGCAACATTTTAAACGTTATCTGAAAGTGTCAGATTTGGCGAGAGTTAACATACTTAACAAAATTTCGAATACTTAATGTTGTTTAATACCATTTCATGCGATATTTTCCTCTTGGTTTTTTATGAAGCATGAATTGCTTTTCAAGGAGTTTATTCAAAAAATATAAAAATTAATGACCAATGATATTTTTTTCATATAAATACTATATCGACTTTGGAACAATAATCTAGATTTTGGTAAATGAATTATTTTACATGAATATAACGATTTGCATTAAACAAAAGAATTTTGGTTTCATTAGTTTTTATTTTATTTCTTCTTGATTCGTTTGTTTAATTTAGTAAGTTTGAACACTGAAATGTATGTTACTTAAATATAGGAACTTTAAAAAAATTATTGTTTCTTAAGTATGGAGTACAATTAAATGGTGTTAAAAGCATTGAAATTATTTGTAAGATGGGAATAGTTATAAAAAAAATCTTGCAATGACGTAAGCAGTAAGAAAAGATTCCAACTACGAATGTTAATTTTCCGTGCTATATATTTCTTTTACAAATTTAAACTTTTCTGTTTATCATTGTAGATTTAATTTCAATGCTGTTACATTTAAATGAAAAATCTGCTCAGATAAAGATAAATTATTTGTTCATTATACGACTTTGAATTTTATTTATGAAATATTGTTATTACACGGTGCATAAAATAAATAGCCTACTAAATCAGAAGTATATTAATATTTTGCCAACTGATCCTTTTTATCTGCGAAAATTTGTAGGTGATATTAGCTGAATTCAAATTTAATTTTCTTCTAGTGACACTATTTATTAAACCCTAATTACAAATCTATTGATAAAATATAAAACAGAATTAAAAAAATATTTACATTAATGTACGTAGTAATAAATTTACATTAATATATGCAGTATATGTTCTTCAGAAACTTTAATTTTTTTTATAGATCGTTCCTGTATGTAAAATAAGCCATTAACAATAGTATTAAATGAAACTCTGGTAATTTACCCTTGAACAATATAAACCTACACCATTATTGAAATTTTTACTGATTATCTATGCGTTTTTTAACCATATTTTAAGCAGTGTAATTATTTCTAATTTCAGAAGAATTCATGGCCATTTTAAACCTTCCAGGGGTCCTGTGATAATGCAAATCTCGAAACAACCTTTTCCCTCCAAATTTTTTACTATGTATTATGTATTTGATTCCCAGAAGTTCAAAAGCTTTGAACAGATTTAATTTCAAATAGTAGGAAAGTTATCAATTGTTAAATTCTTTATTGACTTATGTACTATTAATCGTTTGAAATGTACATTTAAATGATCAGCTTCTCTTAAAACAATTAGAATCGTTTGTGATGGTAATGATTGAGTTTAGGCGTAATTTTTTAGAATGGAATTTCTGTTTTACATTTTCTTTTAAAATTTATTGATATTTATTTGAGAACTATATTTAGCATACTTAGACTGTGAATGAATAATTCAGAGAATTCAAGCGTAGTAATGCAAGCGTTCTTGATGTATTTCGTCGTATACTTTAAATTTACCACCTTTGTCGTCCAGTTATCTATCTGTCTGTCCGTCTTATATATATATATATATATATATATATATATTCTGAACAATAAGGTATAAGACATGAGAAAATATTCCTGCGTACGGTTTTTATACGCATTTTTTAAATTTTAAAATGCTGTAAAAACTGGTTTTTTTTTTACTGTAAATTTTTAGAAAGTTATAACGAAAATAAAGTCAATATTTCTTTTATTTTTTAATTAAATTTTTTTTAAATCCCTTTTCTATCCTTCAAAGTAAATATTTGCCAAATTTCATAGCTAAACGGTATGGTGTGTATAGAGCCAGCATATCTCGTACACATAGAGACAAAACTTTTTTTCTTATGTTTACGCATCAAAATTTAGTTAAAACGCCAATACCCTTTCCCGCCAACAGATAACATGTTTTTTGCAAACCTAGACTAATTACTCCCTACCCCCTTTTTTCAATGGGCTTAGAGTGATTTATTGGTCTTTTATGACCTGTACGGAAGTGGTAGTACGCATTTGTCCCAATACCTACAATAAACACCACTATATTGGTGACCTCGGACAATGAACCTTCGACCTCCAAACGCAATCTTCGCAGCTGTCCCTACCGGTAGCAAAAGTCGCCATAACAAACGTTCGTCGCCCGCCATAACGCCTGGCGCGATTAAAACGTTCGTCGTCCTCAAAAAACACTTGATGCGATAACATCGTACTTCTCATCTCTAACTCAAGGGAGAGGGAGTAATGTGGTGGTAAGTTCATAAACTAGATAACATCTACGGACACGAGCAATTGCTTTTTTTTAGTCGCTATGTTTCGAGGCTTCCGACCAAAAGTTTCCGAATTCTATCCCTAGCCAACACCACCTACCAGAAATTTATTATTATAAAAAAGTAGTCTCCCACTTTTCGTGTTATTCAATACTATTCATTTAAAGATCGTGATAACTTCTGTAAGGGATGGTAATAATAAAGCTGAGAGGTTATTAACCTCCACTTCAGCTGTACTGTTATCTTATTGTTAAATGTTATATCTTCTCATTTCATGTTTCTTTCCTACCCTATTTTGTCCAAAGAAATGTATTCCAGAGCATAAGCAAAGGCGAAGATGGTTTTCGTATCCCAAAATGAACAGTATATGCATATATTATGTCAAGGGCAAAAGATTCTGCACTGTTTGTTCTTGAATAGTTTTTTTTTTTTTTTTTTTTTTTTTTTTTTTTTTTTTTTTTTTTTTTTGCTATTCCTACAAGTAGCTTTTATTCAGTAACTTATTTTAAATAATGAATTATATAAGTCGAAGCATATTTTAATATAGCATATACTAAGTAATATAATACAAACACATTACAATAAGTCTTATAATAGAAATTTCAGACAGTTATATAACTAATAAATTATTATTAAATAAATTTCCATGAAAGGGTTCATGCAGTTACTGTTTCATCCATGTATACTGGTAATTCTATACACGGTTTTGAAATATTATTCAAAATTTAAATTGAATTCGTTAACAATTGAAGCCTTATTTAGACAAAATTCTGCGAGCCTTAAACATCTGTTTTTGAAATTCTGCATTGACACCAACAGCTGCAATTCCATTAAATTTTACGAAAGTTAACAACGTTCAGTTTAATTGCACATGAGATTGGAAACATATAATAGGAGAATTCATTGTTTATTCACAATAAAGAATGAGTTAAAAAATTATTTAGTTATATGCAAAATAATAAAGGTTAACTATATGTGGATAATAATTAGTTAATATTCAAATAAGTGGTTTTGAGACTTATTAAATGTTAATTGCTAAAAATTAAAACCTAAACATTGTTCCTTTAATTCATTATTTTAATAAAATAAAGAAATACGATTTAAAATTTTAAAAACATAATATTTTAGTAAATTATTTAATCTAATACTTTAATAAAATAATAAGATTTATGATTTAAAAATTTTAACAAAACTTATTTCAAAGTATTCAAAAATAAAAATAAAAATTGGAAAGGTTTTATACTCGAATAATCTGGCTGATTTAATTTAAAAGAAATAAAGCCTTCTTAAAAGAAGTGAAAAAAGAGACGCTTAAACTAAAAATTTTAATTACTACAAAAAAATCTATCTCTTGTTTAATTTGTGTTCAAAATATTGTGAAATTATAACATTCACTGTATTCAAAAAGCGCAGTGCTTTTTGTTGTACTTCATATTCTTGAGAACAATGAAAATATATCTTAACCACTGCACCATTATTCCGCACAAATTTTAAATTATATAATTTCAGAGTTATTTTTTTACAAATTTCATTCAATATATGAATGCATTTGACATTTGTTTCAAAATCTTTCTTGCATTTTATGAAATTAATACAATACTGAATAATGTTGGGTAATTTCATTGAAACACCATTATTGCAACACATCTTCAAGACTAACATTATGGAGAATTAGGAATGTAATTTATTTACTTAATATTTAATTGATAATAGTAATACTTATTATTAAGAAAGTTTTGTCATACACCGTCCTAAATCTCGAGAATAGTTCAACAAATATTATATATTTAGGACTTCAAAATAATAAAAATTAATTATGTGATGATAATCTACTACAAGTTTGGGTAACTCTTTGCTGCTTTGTTTTCATTTTTAGATAAAAATGAAAACAAAGATACAATACGAAACAACTAAATAATTAGAATATAAAAATATTAACATCCCTTGTATATTATTAGTCATTAAACAAAATATGTAATATTAATAGCAAGCAACCCCTTTTTTTCAAATATAATATTGAATCTTAGAAATATCTAACAATAGATATGATTTTTATAACTTTATATATGACTATATAAACATATATGATTTTTATTTCTTTCATAAATAAAATAATAAAAATTAAAACATTTTTAAATAAACCTTTAATAAACTAAAATTTTAATAAGCACACTTTTTTTAAAGTGTCTAAAACATGAATGATTTTTTATCAAAACAATTGATGTCAAAACAAAATCTCAAAGGTAGATAATTTATAATTAATAGAACGAGAAAAATTCTAAATATGCCTTTTTATAACAAATTATGAAATTTCACATCACAAAGTTTGCATGTAATGGGCAAAATTTATATGCAAATTATGTAAAGTCTATTCAAAAATTGCTATAAATTTCTATTGAAATCGACAGAATCATTTTGTATCACTTTCTTCAAAAATCAAGGTTATCGCAGAATGTTGGAAATGATGTAAAGGATATTTATGATTCAGATGCAGTTGTTCTTAGATTTTTTTTAATATTTATGTAGCAAACCGTAATTGATTTTGTTTGTCCACTAGTTATGGTTGTTAGTTGACCTCTAATATTGTGATTTGACACCAAAGAAGAAATAACATTTTGTAATGTTACATCCCAAAGACAGCTACTTGTTGAATTCCTTGAGCACAGAAGAACTATTAACTCCGATATAAACTGTATGGCCCTCCGAGGACTACTTACTTATAACAGCAATAAATTTTTGATGCATATGCATTTGATATATGTTCAATTAATATATACATAAAATATATAAATCATATATATATAAATATATTCCAGGTATCCAAATTCATCAAATACATCAGAGAATGTAAATATAACATTCTTCTGAAAGAAAAAAATGATGGAAAAGAATGAAAGACAGTGATATATTGTTCTAAGCACTTTCTCAGTAAATTAGTTCATCATTTAATCTCTTTATGACTTTTCGAATATTCTTCTCAAATTTTGTTGAAAGAATTTGTAATACATTAGCCACGTATTTTTATTTTAAATGCATATAATTCAAAATCACCGTGACATTTTATAATCCTTTAATCCACAAAAAATAAAATAGAATATCTAATTAATTCTGTGTGAGCTATTTGAATATATGATTTGAATGAAAGAAGTTCAATTTTATAATTAGCGATCCTTGAAGGTATCATGTATTTAGAAAAATAAGTATATATATTCAAGTAAATGAAGTTAAATTTTTAAAACTATTCTATTTTTGTACTAAGTATTTAATCCTGAAAACCCCCTTTCAGTCTGTAAAAAGAAATGAGTGCATAACCAGCAGCCTTTGAAAAGTGTATCTTGTAAGCACTTCAAAGATAAATTATAACTCTTCTTTAAAGGACTTGAAATAATTTTATCCAAATTTACAGAACAAAAGTAAAAGAACTCAAATTAAGAGATAAAACACTCTTCCCTGATGTATATTTGACAAGTTAATTCTTTAACTGTCTTGGAACCTATCCCAGTGGAATTTTTTCCCATTCAATTGATTGTGAAGAATAATTCCTCATCAGTCTCTGTTTTCTTAACTATAACCGAGATCGGAACATCCCCAAGTCGTTAGCTGTACTTTTAGTCAGTCAAGATACGTAATTTCGTAGATGATGGGCCTCACGCTTTAATGAGGGTTTCTCGATACGTACTTCAGCATAGCGGAAGATCGTTATCTATCAAAGCTTAGAGGCGAGGACCGCTTTTAAAATGTCCCGTTAATGGCATTTCCAATTAAAATTCAAAATGACTCGAACCGCAAGGATTATACAGAGTAGGGCCATACCAAGATACCTTATCGTGGAAGGCTAATTAGGGAGATCGTCGAAAAAGCTATTTCGAAAAATATTTTCGCCGTGGGAATTCTTGATTCCAATTATAACTCCAGAAATGACGTATCGTGTTGCAAATAAAACGTCGAAAACGCGATAAAAATCTTCTTTTAATCTGAAGGAAAAGATACTGCAGATAATTCTGGTCTAGTAATGGGACTCGGAGGCAGTCTGGAGGTATTACCGTATGTTTGTACAAACGCAAATACTACTGAAATACCGTATATTAATGGAAATGTCTCCCCTTAGGGTTCTGAATCATGGTTCTTGTAATTTTCAAGGGTTTTCTGGAACAGCGAGAAGAGTGAGAGAATCAAATCTGTTGGCTGCCTTCGACGAAAAGAAGGTAATTCCCTTGTGAATGTATGATTGCATTCCGTAATTGAAGTTCGTTTATTTAAAAACTTACTATCGAAGTTTCTGCATCTGTCGTCAACTTTAATAACACATTTACAGAATGTACTATGGTCGTGTCTAAGGTTGTTGGCATTGGGTTTGATTGTATTTGCTCTTGTTACGATGGGTTATGTTTGAAATGTTTACAGTCTGAAATTTGAAATTTCATTTACTGTAAATTAGATAGGAAAACTCATGGGATGTACGAATATTTCACAGAAAATGAGAAGTTTAACTGCATTATAATAGGACAAATGAATTGTGAACATTTCCGAATTATTCATTCGTTTTATAAAAGTAATTCGACATATTATAGAATAATAAATAAAAATTCTTTTATTCGAAAAGACATAATTACTGCAAAGCAAACGGCCTTTTATATTTCATTTCAAAGACAACTGAACTTTAAACTTCAGAGGTGCAAATTCTATTAGGAAAATGATTTTGATAAGATAGCCAACTAATTGTGTCTAAACGAAGATTCTTGTAAACATATAGATCTTTTGAAGTAATCATTATAGGCTGTAAAAAAATCCTATTGTGTGTATCTTTGGTGTGTATTATATTTTCCGAGCTATGGGTTTTCTCTGTGATGACGTTAATCAAAATATTTTTTGTTTGTAAATACTTAATATAGATTTATTTCTTAAAACATTAAAATGATATTTTGTAGTGATATAGAGCATTGCAATGGTGATTTTTGATAGAAATATTATAATATTAATTTAATTGTATTAAATGATCCAAAAAATCTTATTTGTATCAAATTTAGCTTTCATGTTATTTTGTATAAAGTATCAAAAAGTTATTTCATTTGAATATAAATTAAAATTTCGTTAGGTATTTGAATCAACTTATTAGAATAGATTATTCTACCTATAATAATTCTATTTCGTTTCAAGATTCGAGAAAAGATAAATAATTTCATTCTTTATACTTTTATTCAAAAACATTTTTTTGGGCTTTTTACTGGCTCAATTTCAAACCAATAATTTTATTAAAATTAAAAAGCTATAAAAGTTTCATGCTGTCAGCTTCTATAATAAATTTATAAATGATAATATATAAAACCCATAAGCTAAATGCATAAAACTCACTAATTATAAGTAACAAACGGAAAAGGAAATACAGAAAAATTAACGATGAAAATTATTCGTTAGTAGTGAAATACCCATTGTTAATAAAAATCGTGATTTTTCCTTCAGAGTGATCAACCATTTAATATTAAAACACTAAAACATTATAGCAACAAAGAATAATGAAGAAATGAGCGGAACCATTTAAAAAATATGCATATAATTTTATGAATAAAATTATAGGAATCTGATAGATCTAGATATGTATCTGGTAGATCTAAGTCGAAAACTCTAGCAATTTCCATTGCTCTTGTGCATGTAAGTAATTTAAGAGAAAAGCTGTTCATAAAAAGAAATTAATTACAAAATTTTGATATGCATAGTATTGCTAAATGATATTTTAAAAGATCATTCATCCCCATCAAAAAAAAATGTCCGCAATGAGTATCAAAGTTTGAAATAAAAGAACAACTAAATGAAATTAAGTTATTACCTTGTTTTTATTGTGCTGAAATGATTGTAATTATTCGAGATCATTGGTTTATTATATATACAATAAAATCAAATTCCCAAAAGTCATAATGATTAGAAAAACCATAAAAGCAACAATTGAGAAATATTTATTGTTCTTAATTCAATATCAAGTTCTAATTATTTCTTTTATAAGAAAATTAGCTATTTTTGAATTCCCTTAGAATACTTCCTATTATAAAACAGACTCTGATGAAACAACTATATTTTAAACAATAAATATATAATTTCTTTTATTACGCATTAATTGATATAAAATACTTAAAAAGTCTGCTTTGATAACAGAAATTGAATAATATTTCAAGTTCTGAATAAGTTTTTAAGATACCATTATTTACTACTCACATAGACAAATCTGTATAAATATATTTATTTAACCTACACGTCAAAGCATTGAGCTCTAATTCAGAGACACATAGTTATATATACACTTTTGAACACAAACTACGTTCAGAATTTATTACCATTCTTATTTCATTGTCGGTGTTTCAATGTCATAAGAGCCAGAAAAGACTGTACTTACTGCCGTAAAATGATATCTATATTAATTGTAACTATATAAAAAATATATAGACAGATATTGTTGCATTATAACAGTTGGCATTAATATTTCAAGCACAAGACACATTACATAATTTGCTGGTAAATAAATATGTCTATTCCATTTCACTGATGCAAATGTTTTTATCTCAAGTATTTGTCAAATATTATTTCTTTACTGAAAATAAAAGTGACAGTCTCCTTCTCAATTTTCTTTTGTTCATCATAACATTTAAATCGAAGAAATGGGTAAGGCGCTCCGTATTCTCGGAAAAAAATACTCTATGAATATCTTTAGAAAGTTAATAACCATGGATCATGCACAAAAGATTTTTTTTAAAGCGGCTTCCTTTTAGAATATTTATGCACTCACATCTTACGTTGTTGACATTTGACAGTTGAAGATAAATGAAAATAGGCTTTGGAGAAATATTTTTTTTACTGTTTGCTTTTGGCTTTCAGATGAAATGCTCCCCGCATGAGCTCAAAAGACAAGAAATCCAATCAGTCATAGACTCTTGAATATTTCAATTCATGCTTATGATTCTATCTTAATTTCTTCGTTTAGAATTATTCATGGCTGCAAAACACTGACGTTAATTGAAATATATAATTTTATTATTAGAAAATTAATATTTTGCATTTTTAATTCATTTTTCTTCTTTCATGAAGCACAATTATGATTGATTTTATGCAAAATGGAAAGAAAAATGGTATGAACATTTTCATGAAAAATGCTGAATTCTGGATATATATTATTAAGTGTTTGAAAAATGCTTAATTTGAATGATTTATAGAAAATGAAAAGAGGTTTTTATGACCAGATTAAATTCTATATTTTGAACAATTCTTAACTGATTCTTCTTCTCTTAAAATTGGTACGAAATTTAATAAGAACCAAATTACCAATTTGCAAGTTAATAAATAGAAGTTTTGAAGCCCAAATTCTTTAAAAAATTCCTTAAATGAAAGAAATATTAATTTTCTTTCGTTGCTAGGGTTTAATTTAATTTTTCAATAAAAACCTCAATATTTATCCTCTAACTGCCTCTTACAGCAGTATGCATATCATTTTTGATAAAATGCAGACAAAAAAAATTAATAAAAGCAATTTCAATAAAAGTCTGTAATTTTCTAACTATTTTATTCCAAATAATTTTAGAATTTTGTTATAATCAACTAAAAATTAGTTTCAAAACAATAAGCATTGATTTATTTTTACCGCAAATATTTATTATGATTCTATAAAGATATTATTGCTGATTAAAGGTTGTAAAAACATTTTAAACAATGCATCAATGGCGCCGTATTAATTGAGCAATTATGATTTTTATATCAATTATTAATAAATATATTTCTTATTCTTTTTATTTTGGATAATTTATTTATTGTTATTTTTCTATCACGCCTAACACAAAACTGAATATCATAATTGAAAATGATTCATGCACTACAGGCATTAAAATATGATTAATTCACATATCCATGTTTTCATCTTCAAACTTAAAGTCAAATTTTCATTTTCTTATGTAGTCTCATAGTAAGTAAAGAAATCCTCTTTTATTTCTGTAGAATCTTCACTTTTCATACTTATGAATAATTAATGCTTCGCATTAAATTAGTTATTCAAAATTAAGTTCTAACAACATTTCAAAATATTAATTTCCCTTTGTTTAAGAAATGATAAAAATGAATATTTCATTGATTGAATGTTTATAGCAAATAATAATAATAATAATAAACAGAAATAAAATAATCTAATAAAATGCCAAAAAATAAATCAGTAAAAATGAAAATAAAGCAATATAACTCATTTCTGAAAACATCCAATTACATCTAAAATAAAATGAATTTTTTGAAGACTGAAAAAATAGTAATCACAACGAAGGCTAAAAGATATACTGATAAATACAATGAAAAATTTTCTTGTTTCGTTACAATTTTTTTAATTAACTCATCTTTATTATTACGCTGACTGACAATTTCATCAATTAACAAACAGCAAGTACTGTCACAGTTGTATTGAATACATAATGTATTTCAATACAAACAATGCTGCAATCCGAGAAGTATTTTGTCTTATAAAATCTTGTATTGCAAATAGTTTAGTATAGGTAAAATGCTAAAGTTGCACATCTATCTAAGAACATTTAATTATATTATTCAGTTTCCAAAATCGTTTTCCTTGCATCATTCTCTTATCATTGCACAAATTATTTACTAACGTAAATTGAACAGCATTAATAAATCTTGTAAATATGTTTAGCATGATATATGACATTTAAAATATACTAAGTATAATAAAAAAGTAATTTACAATAACCACCATCTTAAGAAACTGAATCCAAAGATCTAAATTTTTCTATAAGGTATATTTTGTAAATAATTTCATGCAATCTAAAAAAAATGTAATACACACTGGATGATTGATGCATTTATTAGAATTTTCGATGATGCAAGGTTAGAATTTTAACCTTTAAATTGATTTATCGACATTTTTTACATACAAAATACATTTTACGCAATAAAATAAAATCTAAAATGATTGAAAAACTATATTTTCTTTTTTTCTTTTTCCACTTTTTTGTACTTCTACCTTACACAAAAAAAATTTGCTTATTTCATCGAAAAATTAAATTTCGTCACAAATTTTGAATATTTATGTCAATATAAACCAACAGAAATATTTTTTAAAACATAACATATAACACATAAATTTAATGCAATGCTTTTCTTCATACGGGCCAAAAGCATGCATTCTTTTCACTCAGCAGATCAAATCATAAAACTAATATATCGGAACACTAGTCAGCAAAAATCAATACACTAATGAAGAAAAAAAACTGTATGTATCAAACGCTAGATGGATTTGATTCTCCTTTCCATCAATCAGTTTTTATTATTGGACATAAACATTCATAAACCTATAAAAGTTTGTGTGTCCTTTTAAACTAGTTCCGTATCTCATCTTTCACGTTTTTGAAATAGAAAAATTGAGCTACGGTTTTACCTCTTTATCGTTTCCAGTACTCATATATTTATACATCTGGATTCTACAAAAGATTCAACTTCAGAAAAAATATCATATCTTTTATCACAAAGGACTCTATTTATTTCCCTCAGGCAAAAATATGAAGTGTAATTCTTGTATATATATTTATATACATTTTTTTATAAGACGAATGACAGTTGAAGTTCGCAATCTTGAAAAGAGTGTTTGCTTTTCCACTTCGTAAAGAAAGGTTTTTCGAATACATCACGCAAAACGGAACTACCTCCGGAAACTACACATTTTATTTATATTATAGAAAAGAAACCTTATATGCTCCTACTCCAGACGTATTCCTAACTTAGCAAATATTTATCCCAAAAGACTATAGTATATGCACTTGGCCTCTAAAGAGTCTTGCTATTGCTTTTCTAGATAAAAGTATCAAATTTCTTGTTTTTTGATAAGAGCAATTTCATTTCCTTATTGTCTGCCAGCAAGAAGTCGCCAAAATCCTTTTTCAAATTAATGAAGATACCAGTTTCCGTCTTTGCTTATAAATTTTAATATATAAATATATATATATATATATATATATATATATATATATATCCCATTTTTTTCTTTGTCGTCTAGTACCATTTTCTTCACTAAGGAATATTTTAATATGTTGTAGAATATTAAAACCTTTGTCATTCCTTTTTATTGAAATAAAAATTAACTTTGCAATATTATTTTTGACACTATATTTTATAAATTTATAAGCCATTTAGCGTTTTCGGCCACATAAATCATATATTGCATTTACTAATTTACTGATTATTTTTTAAACATCTTTTCTGCACTAAGGAATATTTTATTATTATATTAGTTTTTCATATTTTTTCTGCCACCATTTTTTATAAATGGGTAAAAATAACATTTAGTAATTTTAAAATTATAGATAATATATTTCATTCATTATTTCCCATCATTAATTTTATTTTTTTATACACCTTTCCATCTCTAAGGAATTTTTTACTATGTTATCGAACATTAATAGCTTTGTCGTTTTTTTAATTAAATAAAAAATAACTATTTCAGCTTATTTTTGCCACTACCTTTTATAAATGAAAAAAATATCATTTATTATTTTTGATCGAATATTTTATTCATTATTTGCATTCATTAATATCATTCATTATTCTTATTCAACTTTTATTCACCAAGGAATATTTTAATATATTGTTGAACATTAAAAATTTTGTCATTCCAATTTTAAGAAATAAGAAGTAACTTTAGCCTTATTTTTGCCACTACCTTTTATAAATTGCTAAAAAGACAATTTGACAAAAAGACAATTGATGTTTTCCAGTATTTAGATCATATATTTCATTAATTATTTGCGTTCATTGATATTATTTATTATTTTCATACATCTTTCCTTTACCAAAGAACATTTTAATGCGCTGTCGAACATTAAAAGTTTTCCATTACATTTAATACAATACTAAGTAACTTTGTTTGCCATTTTAGTTCTGTTACTAACTTTTATAAATTGGTAAAGAGGCCAATTAATATTTTAGCCATATAAATCATATTTTTTTATATTATTTATTAGTTTCATGCATCTTTTAATCACTAAGGAATATTTTATATATCGCGGAACATTAAGAATGTTGTCATTCTTTTCTAATGAAATAAAGAGTAACTTTTTTGTCATCTTATTATTGTCATCACAGTTTATAAATATGTAAAAATACCATTAAGTACTTCTGACCATATAGATCATATATTTCATTCATTATTTTCTTTAATTAATATTATTAATTATTTTTATCCATCTTCACTAAAGAACATTTTAATATGTTATCCACCATTAGAATCTTTATCTTTCCTTTTTAATGAAATAAAAATTAACATCGATGAATGTTAGTTTATTTTTGTCAGTGCATTGTATTAATTGATAAAGATACCATTCAGTGTCTATAATATTATAGATCATAAATTTCATTCCTTAATTGCATTCATAAATATTATTTTTTAATTTTATACACCATTTTTTGACTGAGAAATATTTTAATAGACTGTCGAACATTAAAAGTGTTGGCATCCCTTTGTAACGAGCTAAAAATTCAGACTAACGTTTATTATCTTATTTTTGGCCTTATCGATTGTATATTTCATTCATTATTTCCATTTTTTTATAATTACAGACTATTTTTAACGTGCTTTACTTTCTAATCTTTTTCTCTTTTGCAAAAGAACATGAATGTAATTTGCTCATTTTTTTAAAGATTGGCGATTTGATTATCTGAGTAATTTATGCAAGAACCATATTTTACTATGCTGTATATTTAGCATAATATTAAAATTTTCCAAATATGCAGTATAATCGAATATCATATTTATAATATTACTATTAACTAATATGATTTCATTGATTAATAATACAAGATATTAAATGTATCACATGATAAAAAATTGAAGCTGTTCATATAACTATAAATGTATAAAATTTAAAAATTTAAAGACATTGGAGCGAGTAATAATAATTCTACAATAGGTATTAAATAAAATCTAAGTGTAACGGCATAATGATAATTCGAAACATCATTGACATGCAGCAACGTTAGATCATCTTAAAGATAAATATTAGATGCTTCTCCTGTAAGATTTGTTTTCCTTTTGTATCCCCTTCTAAATTAAGGAAACGATTACTATGAAAAAAAAGTTTTTGGTTTTGGAGTATTTTTGTTTTGATTTATCTTCATTTTCATATGCTTAAGGATCAGTGGGAATTCCTACAGAGCATGAAAAAAAAGTTTGCGATGCAAATTTCTATTTATAAAGTGTATTAATAACTATATAGTTGTTACAAACAACCTTTGAGTACCTTAGACTTTGATATTAGAAGCATTTAAATGGGTTTTGCATGTAATGACAATGCAGAAATGCAGATAAACAACATACCTCCTCAATTTTTAAACAAAAGTCTATGTAGTCTTGAATATTACGATAATATAATATGGGATGCATTACAAATTTGTTCCAAAAAATTCCAATTTCAAAGTTTGATTTCAAAAAAATTCTATAAAATTTAATATTCCATGTAAACTTTTAAGAATTATAATAGGATGTCGTCTTAAATAAAAATGGGAATAAAAGATACTAAATTTATAATGGCTCATAATATTTTAAGAGATAGCTTAAATCACTAATACAAGAATTTTTGTACCAAAGAGGACTAAAACAGTAATATCTGAGGGAATTAAAAACAGAGTATCTAAGATTGAGTTAGCTAAAGCAATAATTTTCTAAATACATAAATATTTATGATACCATTAAAATATTAATCAACACTGAGTAAACTAAAGGGGATGTAAATCGTTCTAGAGAACCCTTTTAAATAAAGTCTACCTATCCCAATAAATATTTAAACCACATATGAACAACTTTCGAAAACTCTTGCTTCTTTAAGAAACTTTGACAGAATTAATCTATGAAGTTATTAAGCTTAATTCCACCAAGCTTTCTTAGAATTCCAAAACTCAATTCCAATTGACTGATTATGCAACAAATCCTTCCGATTGCAACGAAAAAGTTCGTCTTCTTCTCGTTTCAGTCCCAAACTCGAGTATAATATATAGTTCCCTTTTCTGTGTTGGGTGCACTGGGAATGAGAATTCATCACGTGGCCTTTTCCTGAGTAAAACGAAACTGAGTTTCAATTATCCTCCGCCATATTTCATTTCAGAGGTTTCCGAAGACATTCGCTTAGGAAATGAAACAAATGGTCTTATTTTCCCTAATGAAGCTTCCAACTAACTCTGTGACTGCGCAGAGAGGAAAAAAAAATTATTGAAAAGACATTTGAAAGAAAGATGATGAATCCTTCCTGATAATTACTTCCGATTAAAGCGCGAACAAAATTAATCACAGACGGGCGGGAAAGTTCAGGTAAACAGTTCCCCGTTCACCCAAAATGAGTGATTTAATGAGACATAAGGGATATTATAAATGGTAGAAAATTCTTCCGCATTTTCTTTTTATTTTAGTGTGGGGTTTTGTCTAAGCGGCTGTATATAAAGTGTTTTAACAGATTATTTGAGTTTTGACAAATATTTGATTATTATTTTTTATTTTCTGTTAAAGGAGTTACACTCTTCTTAGTGTTTAAAAAGAAAATGATTCTTTGATTTTTTAATCGTATAAACAAAAGGACAAAAAAGCATTTCTCAAAATGTGTCATTAAAAATTTTGTGGCTGTAGTTTTAATTTTTTATCTGTATTTTTTTTCAAATAAAAACTGTATATTTATTTTTATCGATTTCTTTTACAGATAAGTCTTTTGGGAAACTATAATTAATTCTTTAATCATTAATGTCGATTATAAATCTCTTGTTTTTAATTATTCATCATATTTTCTTAAAAAAGAGCATCCATTTATTATCTGTGTCAGTTCAAATTAGAAAAAAAAAATATATTGATACCAAAATACTTCTTAAATTTTAAAACCACTTCAGTTAAAAATAAATGTGCTTCATTCAGTGAATTAAATGTTATTGGTTTAAAAATTAATGAATGTACTGAAAGAATTATTAGAATTAAAAAGATATTTCATTGAAATTTGCATATAGAAGGATTTGAATTTTAGGGTATATGTTTTTACACATTCAATACACAATATTTAGCTAGATTATGCGTTTAAATACCCACAATACAAAAACTTTTACCTGGGTAATAGCCAGATTTTATGTAACACAATTTCATTTCAGAAGAAATAAAAAAGATATTAACATTTTGAATGACATGTCGCTGTAGTAAGTTACAGAAAATAGAAAATGTGAATTCGGCCTGTATAAGATGAGCGCCGTTCCTCATTAATTACAATTACAGTTATTATCAAAATAACTTTAAATTCTCGATTTTTACTCTTCAACCAGAGAAATAATGTTTCTGCCATCATAAGGACATTCCGATAGGAAAAAAAATTACACCAATGTCTTCTTCAGATTTTATTTATGAAAATAATTAATTCCGCGATTTTGTATTCCTAAACCAAAGAAATAACATTTCTTTTACCGCCCGCGTAGCATTCTTGCATGTAAAAGGTTTATACCAATATTTTCTAAATAGAAAGATTTTATTTTCACTAAAATTAATTTTAATTCCTCAATTTTCACTCGACAACTAGAGAAATATTTATGTTTTTGCCACTCTCCAGGCATTTTGACGGTGAAAGGATTTCTACCAATATCTTCTAACAAATAAAAAAAAATTTCGAAAGATGATTTTGCATTTTGAAATAATTGAAACTTTTCTAATGGAATTTGGCTGGAACCGCAAGCAGATTGGAATAAAGAAAATCAGAAGTTGAGCCACAGATATTCAAAAGACGATAATGATGTCACATGGTAGTAATAACTACACACATGTCCAAAATTAAGGTCACAAAAATATTTTTCAAAGTAATTCTAAATGACTATTAGATACAATTTAAACAAATTATATCATATCTATTATGAAGGACCGGTAACACGATTAGTTTTTGAGGTACTACTGAAATTAGACCGTTTAGGCATCTGGGATTTTTGCCTGCAATTTTGTGAATATTGCATTAAAACAAAAAAATTAACCTGTTTCCAGAGTGAATGAGTTCTCATAATTGTTTAGATGATTCCTTGAGACCGAGAATCGTAGGCAGGCTAAAAACTGGGCAGTCTCAATCGGAGGTGGCTCGAGGGTCACAAGTGGCACCGAAAGTGGTATCCAGATTGTGGAATCAATTCCAAACAAGTGGTACGGTAACCAGGAAGGGCGGCCAAGGGCGTCACAGAGCAACGACGCCTGCACATGATCACTATTTGGCATCAAGAGCTCGACGGGATAGGTTGTCAAATGCTCCTCAATTTGCTCGTAACCTTGCTGCTGCGTCTGGAATAAGAATTTCCAGACAAACTGTATATAGACGTCTAGCAGAGAGGGCCCTTTATGCTCGGTGACCCGTTGTGCGAGTCCCTTTGACTGCATCCGACAGTTTTAGTTTTTGTTTAGTTACACTAGCGTCCCGTTGTAAAGCAACACTAGGGCTATACTGCATCCAACAGAAAATCCCAATTGTTGTGGTGTCGAACACATCAGTCTTGGGCACAGCAAGAATGGGGAATGTTCTTTTCAGAGAAGAGTTGAGACTTTTCACATAGAATGACATTCATTGAATCTCCATCTTGAGAGTGAGAGAGAGAGAGGAACTCGCTATCATCCTTCCTATCCGTGAAAGAAATAGACAGATTTTGTGGCAGAAGAATCCTTATCTGCAATGGCATAATTTTGGGCAATAATGCACCACTGCATGTCTTTGATGTGAGTACTGTCAGTGCACATCGCTATAGGGATGAGATCCTTGAAGCCTATGTGTTGTTGCTCTGGGGTGCTTTTAACGCGGATTTCATGTTTATGGACACATGCCGCAGATCATTGATGATTTTCTTCATAGACTAGGATATTCGATGTATAGACTGGAAATTGAGATCTCCGGATCACAATCCTATTGAACATGTTTGGGAGGATCTCAGAAAACCCATTGCACAGCATAACTCCTCTCCTAATAACCTCCGAGAGTTAAAAGCCGTGCTTTTTTAGGAATGGGCTTTCTTGCACCAATCATTTATTGACACCCTCATAAGCAGTATGAAAGCTCGTTGCGAAGCTTGTATAGCAGAGCATGGTGATCACACTCCATATTAGACAAGCTTTTCCCGAGATAAATGCTTCGTCTCTGATTCATAATATAGCACTTTTTGCTAAACCCTGTATCTTAATTCCCTATTAAAATATTTTCCATGTTGTTATGCGTTGATGATTTTTCTTCCATTGCAGTGTATATCTGTGGACACAGAATGGAATTGTGTGGACCCAGTGAATAGTTTTTCCATTTTTCAACGATTTTATTTTTGCGGCCTTAATTTCGGACATAAGTGTTGTAAGTTATTACTAACATTAATGATTTGACATTTTCTTTTAAAAAGAAAATTGTCACGGGTGTTTTAAAAAGATTCTTTGTATGACCAAATGTGAAAATTTATCTGGTAAAATGCAAACTACCTTCTTCTCCTGAAATTGAAACTGCAAATTTATGAAATATGAGCATAAAATTTGTAGTTATCCAGATTATGTTTTGCACTCAGGCAACATGTTGCGCAATAATATGTGATATTATATTATTCAATAATCAGTCATATTAGACAATATTGATCAATAAATATATATTATGGTATCAGATATATAAGTCTCTATTGAATAATTTGGATCACTCTGCACTGCAACTTCTGCACTGCACTTCTACCTTATTTCATCAGAAAATGGTAGGACTTTATAATTCAATAAGAAATATTTCATCTTAAAATACCAATCGATAGAATATTTTGTTTTTAATGTGCGCAAACATTAAAAATAAAATACTGTGTAAGCTTAACGAAATATTTTATTTTGAAATTCACAAAGTTTCAGAACAAACATTTTGCCGTTATGTTTCTTTCTCTAAAAACTTTTAAACACTTTCGCCAGAATTAAATGATTTTAAGGCTGATAATCCTACACCAAAATACGTTTAGATACTGTACACATTTTATCCCCGTTCGCAGTAGCAAGGGACGTCTGCAAAGAAAAGAAACAACTCCAGTAACGAAGCTCCGAGAACATTGTTCATGAATAATAATCATGAATACATTTGCTTAACTTGCCCCTTCTCCGAGATTTTTCTACTAAAGCTAACACAAAAATAAATCTTTTTGGGAAGATTCTTCGGAGCTTACAGAGAATAACCTCTGGGATCATCTCATACAGCTTTCACGGATTATTTGTGAAGATAATTCGGAATTTAAATGTAGGAATGAGAAAATTTATTATTTATGAGTTTTATTCGTCTTTTTAGTTATTTAACAGATTATTTTTAAAAATATTTTAAATAATTTAATTCAAGAAGTATTAAATATTTTGAAGCATTAAAAAGTAATTTTTAAGTGAAATTTTTTCGAGAAACATTAATTTGATATTACATTTCTGAAATGCACTGGATATTACATTCAGGAAATGCACATTTCTAAAGTGCACTGGATATCACATTTCTGAAGGGCTCTGAATATTTTCATTTCTGAAATGCACTGGATATTTTATTTTGGTAATATACTGGATATTATATTTAGGGAATACATTGTATATCATATTAAGGGAATTCACTGGATATCATATTTAGGAAATAAATTGGGTATTATATTCAGGGAATTCACTGAAATTGCATTTAAAGAATATTTTTTAAATCTTCTCATTAATGGGAACATTTCAACATATTCTGTAAAATAGTTATTTACTTCGTGTGAATAGCAAAGACAGTGAGGTATTGTAACATCATCAGTTAATTACATGGCATAAATATGGTTACTAATTAAATATTGCAAGCAATATTTAGGAAAAGTCCAGGAAATCTGAATCGCGAAAAAAACGATGTATCTGAATGTTGAGAGAAAATTCTAATCAGGACATATTTATCCTTCTGCGGATGGGCAGTATAAATTCGTCATATTCCACAGTTTGTAAAAGTGTGAAAGAAAATATTTGGAGTATAAAAACATATTGCCTTCAGGATATGGTAGAAAAATATATAAATCTTTTCTTTTATATCAAACTTTTCCCTTCAATCTGATATTTCGATATAAATAAGTATAGTTATATAGTGTTATATAAGTAAAATAGAAGTTATATAAGTATATATAGTTATTGGAGTATAGTTATTGATTTAAAAACGATAAAAAATACTGCAGTATGAATCTTTTATTAATAATTTTAAAAATGAAAAAACTGTATGAATATTTTTATCCTAAATTCTGTCTCTATCTCTCACTGTGTTTGTGTGTATTTGTGTGTGTGTGCGCGTGCGTGGCCAATATTGAATAAAAGTTTAATAAACGAAAACAAAGCATGCAAGATAAATAACCAAACTCATTCATTTAAATTTAAAAATTAATTAGAAACTAATAATACAATTATAGTTTTTTTATTAAAACTCATCCCATCAAATTAACAAAATTCTTATTACTGTATATTAATTATCAAATTTTAAATTTAATTGGAAAATGAAAATTTAAATGACATTAAAAAGCATTATTTTTATATAATTTAAATGTAAAACAAACGTTATTATTAAGGTGCAAAATCATTGATGTATGTTATATTTTAACGATATTTTCAAAAAAAAAAAAAAAAAAAGATAGCAGAATGCTTTTTAAAAAAAAATGTAATAGATTTTGAATGGACTCATTACATACATTTCGTTCAAAACTTATTTATAATCAGAATAGTCATAAAATTAATTGATTAATTTTTCCTACTCAAAAACATTTTTATTACAAATGCAAGCACATTTTTAGAAACGCGTGCAGATAACATTGATTAAGGGTTGAAATGACTCAGAAATAAAATTGAAAGAATTACAAAAATTTCGAAATCCTTTGGTCCATTAAGACTGAAATGTATTACCAGATTTTAAAGAATAAAATATTGGATTAACATATTTAAATAAAATAAGAATAGTAGAGGTAGTATTAACAATTTGTTAATACTCCCTCTATTATAAGTTATATTAAATAATCTTAAAATATTGTGTAATTTTATAAAAGCGAAATTAGGATATTATCATATGAAATGTACTAAATAACATTCATAAATATTTTCATTATATTCAAATTTAACAATTTTTGCATTAAATTCTATTGTTTGTTATCTCCTGTCGAAAATACAAATGTAAAATAAATTCTCCATTATCAAGATTAAGATACAAAAATTACAGATATTTGAATGGAGATTATTACTTCAATGCCCTTTAACTTTCATAATTACTACTATCTCTGAGAGCTCTCAAATATTAACCATATTAAATCTTATAAAAACTTTATTTTTCCTAAGTAATATCTGATTATGCAGAAACAAATAAATTCTACAAGAACATAAATGATTCAGAAAAGAAACTACCAACCAATGGTTAGTCTGCATTATCTGCAGGAAATTATCAAATACATCTAAAACACTTTGCGACCTACGATGAAGACATTTTCTTGATAAGCATCCAAGACGAAACAGAAAACCAAAAGAATTGTTCTATTAGAACAATCAACCAAATAAAAATAGAAGAAAGTAATTCCGCTTGACATAGACTTGTAAAAGAGTTATCAGACTTTTCTAACGAAAGTAAAAGAAAAAAAAAATGGAACCTTGGTAGAGAAAAACGTTGTAGAATACATCTTCAATATTGATTAAAAGAATCTTTTTTATAAGATGGTTTTATATTCTGTTAAGTAATAATGATTAATATTCAAATCTTTAATCATAGAGACAAAAGACGAACAGCTAATTTGCAAATTTTAATTAACTAAATCAAAATTTATTCCAACATTTGTTTTAAAATAATTTATCGTGTTTTTAATTATTGCTGATTTCATTGAAGCCAAATTTAACTGATAATATATATTTCTTAAACATGTATACAAGAAAATAACTGAACATAAATTTTATAGAAAATATTAAATAAATTTCATTTTTAATAATTATATCTTGGATTCAAATTATTTTTTAAGTATCCCTGATGGTTTAAGAACAAAATAAGTGAATTGAATTAATTTATATAAAATTTCTTTGCAAAAAAAGTTTATTAATTAGTCTTTATAATTTATTTTTGCATAGATTTTATAACAGTAATCAAAGTAATTTAAGAATATAATGGCGATTTTTTAAAATTTCTTTATTTCGTAATACATTATATAAGTTAAAGGATAAAATAATTTATCTAGGAAAAAAGATATTTCAGAGTCGATCTGATTTTAATTTTACTTGAAACAAATAATTTGAACAATCTAATGCTTCTAACTGCAGTGAGATAGCATATTTTAATTTTAATTTACTTTGAAGTATAAATAATATTTTTATTCGTTATTTTCTTAATTATATAAATTTAGAAATAGTCCATTTGAAAACCAAACACTAAAAAAGAGCAAAATTGAAATAAAAAATGGCATAAATACATGCATATGAATATTCACTCAAAGATAGGTAGTTCTTTTTTATGACTGCACATACATACTTTAGTTGACTTTTACAATATCATTGAACTTTTTACTTTAAAACAACCTGACGAAATCTTTTCGAAGAAGAACAAATATCTTCAAGCATACATTAGATAAGACATATCCACTTCATATCAAATATTTCAATAGAAAAAATAAAGCCGTAAGTAGAATAAATATAGCATAGTCTCTCCTCTACAAGAAATTAAAATTAGTGGATGAGTTTTGTTTAGCTTTCTCTGATATATCAGGCTATATCATCATAAAATCTTTGCAAATTCAACCTGTAGTATCTGTCACTACAGTAAAGACTTGGAAATATAGGCTTAAGATTACAAAGACTTACAAATATCGTTACATCTATTGATATAACTGAGGAATCATTTTATTCGTTTCATGAAATTTATTTTTGACAACAGGGTGAAATTCTTCTATTAGATCCGAGAAATTGTCGCTTTGTGATAAAGATAAGTACCATTTATGGTATTTGTAATATCTACCAAAATTTGGAGCATATGGTCAAATATTTGTGCTGCAGGTATTTCTTTTGAAAATATTTTCATGCCTTGTTATTTTATAGAAAAATATCAGGATTAAGTCCAGAATTTAGCTCTTAGTGTTTTCTTTCATTTCATGGAGCAATGTTTTCTTTTTATTAACGCTTTTATAAAATTTACTTTTTGCTTAGCAAAAAAAAAAAATTAAATTTGATTTAATTTTCAAAGGAGTAACATTAGCCAGGTTACACAGTCTGGGTACCAGTACCTATATAGTTAGTTTCCTAAACATGAATTGAAAATGGAATGTTAAATTAAGAAATTAATCTAAAGAGTTTTGCCAATATGTGTCTTAAATATATTAGAATATTATTTAAAAGAGAGTCTTAAAAGTTTGACTAATTTTGATACTGATGCAAAAGACTACAAAAAAAAAGCTTCAAATTAATTTTGATGTAAAATCTTCAAATTAATGGTCTAAGATTATTGAACAAAGTGATGGAGGTATATTATATAGATTAAAGCTAGTTCAAATCTACAAAGGAAACAAGATTTAATACATAGAAATGCATTCTAAAGCGAAAATTAAAAACTTCATCCAACTTAGCAACTTAACTCTATCAATAATGAAAGGTCTTAAACGATCCTTCAATGTAAATATGGTATATGTTCGAGATGCCTGGATATCATTGCGAAATTATCTCCCCATTCTGTAAAGCATGGTTGGTTGAATATACGAGGAGTTAAAGCTCGCAAAGATTGATTTGGGAATAGGAAGGTTTCTAGAGAACTGTCAAAAGGTAACCGAAATTATAGTAATTTAAAAATCTGCAATTAGCCAGAGTCCTTTTTTGTGTGTCAACCGCTTAAGAGCACCGGTAGACTTGGGGTAAAGCATGCTTAAAGGTTCTTATTTCTGAAAGAGTCAGATTTTTTTTTTTCACATTTTATAAGCTCTAAAACTCTAATTATTTTAGGAGCAAGTTTTGTAAATTGGAAGAACCAAATTACAGTGACATATAGAGAAATCATACATGATAAAATGACATCTAAACCACAGTGGTCACTTGATTTAATACGAAAAGATTTCTTCATATGTAGAAACTGCGAAAACAAGGCCGAACTAAATGCCATTGAGTTCAGTAAAAATCTCGAGATTAACCTATCAGATATTTCTGGAAACGTGTTTGATTTTAACTAATGAAAGACGTATCGTGACCCACAGTTATGAATTTCCAAACTCCATTGTTTCAAAATCAAAATTTTAATTCCTTTCTTTTTTACCTGCCAATGTATAAGCTCTTGTTTTTGCCCATATATTTCTTAGATGACGATATCCAAGATATTGCATGTTCGATGCAATATCTTGGTTTCACAGCCTAATATCCATGTCATTGTAGTTCATCCGATTTATTTTTAAAAGTACATGTATGAAATATATTTTATTTTTTAATAATATTCATCATCATCATATTTGGCTACACAGCCTAGGACGGGCCAGTGTCTTCTTCTGAGCTCTGTTCCACCGCATTCTATTTTAAACTCTTGTTTATTAATTTCTTTCATTTAATAGCAAGGAAGTATGACTCCACCGACAACATCCATCACATTTAGGGTCTACCTCTTTTTCCTACTTGTTAGAGACTTATATAAAAGAATTTTTTTAATATGGAGTCATCGTCCATTCTAGATATAAGAGCCGCCCAATTCATCCGATTTATTTTTATGAACTTTATAAAATCTGATTCTCTTTTTAATGATATTAGTTTTAAAAAAATTTTACTCTTCAAAGATTTTAAACTATCAACATATATAGCATTATAATTTTCAAAAAAAAAATCCTTAAATAGTTGAATCTCTAACTATTACTAATTCAACACATTTATAGAAAATTTTGTGGAATTTTGTGTAGAAAAATAACCGAACCATTAATTTAAAAATATTTAAAATGTAATTAATTGCAATCGATTCTGGTGCACCACGAAGGGCGTATATCATTAATTAAGGGATCTAATGGAATATTTGAGCATTTTTCGAACACTTGGGTAAGATAAAGTCATCTATCATTAATTACTTTTCGCTGAGCAATAAATGATTATTTGATGAAAATGAAAGTCATCGCCTTCTTTTAGGAACTCAAAGGGAAAAAAAAGTTAACTGATATTTCTTTGTTATTGATTAACTTTGTATCTTACAGTTTTTATGGATAACAACTATGAAATGTTTGGTTTCGAAAACAGATATATAAATAAGATTCCCATCAAAGGCTGTTCATTTCACAAAACGTTAATGCAACATGAAATTTGAAAACGTTGATTTAATAATAAAAATTTGTGAGATAGCGTTAAAATATTTGAATTAATAAAAGATTTCCTTAGTAAAAACTCCCAAACATTTAGTTAAATATTAATTTTTTATGATTAAATCTCATACGTCTCTCAAATACTCATACGTAAAATGTAAATACTCATATCTATTGAAATCATGAACTTAAATCAGTAATGATTTTGGTCTTGAATTGAAATCACTTTCCTTTAGTAAATACATTTTTTATCCTACTTAACTTTCAAATGATATATTACTCTAATATTATGAAATGAAAAAAATATCTGTCAATGCAATTTTTTTTTAAAAAAATCTAACATTATACAAATTTTCAAAAATAAGATTTTTTTAAAAAACAAAAAAATCTATACATTTTTTATGTTTAAAATTGCATCATTTATCAATTGTAAGTCATGTATATGTTCAAAACATGAAATGAACTCAAATCATAATTATTTTAACCCAGGATTAAAAAAAAAAATTCTGAAAATAATGCATTTTTCCTATATTTTACTTAACTTTAATATAATATTATAATCTAATATTATAAAACGAAAAAAAAAAATCCCAGGATATATTTTTTTAAAAAATTGTAACATTACACAATTTTTTTCAAAAATAAAATAAGAAATTTTTTAATTAATAAGATTAATTAATTAACTTTATAAATGAATCTGTAACAAATCATATGAAATAACATTTAAACTAAATTATTATCTTTCTCAATAAAAGAAAAAATAGATGAGAGACATTTTGTGATTTATGATAAAAGACATCATCAGTATATACAAACAATTTATTTTGTCAAACTTATCCTTAAACAAAGAAACCTATCAATTAAATTAATTATACCTATTTTTTCAAAAAAATAGGTTTACAAGTTCATACTTTTAACTATCACTTCGTTTCGAATATCTTACCATAATTTTTCAATTCCTGAACCATTAATTTAAAATTATTTAGGAAATTGCTAATTGCAATCGATTCCGGTATACCACTAAAGACTTATATCGTTAATGAATGAATCTAATCGAACACTTGAGCATTTTTCAAACATTTCGGAAAGATAAAATCGTATATCATTAATTACTTTCCGCTGAAAAATAAATGAATATTTGATGAAAACGAAAGTTATCACTTTCATTTAGAATTTTTTAAATTTATTTTTCTTTAATGTTATATCGCAGCAAAAACGTGAAATCTCTCAAGTATGTAATTTGTAGCTTAAGAAAAACAACTTTAAATACGTTTCATAAGCAAGTTCTTTAACTTAATATACTGGTATATCTTTATTGCGAAAATTCGACAATTAAATATATTAATAATTTAAATGTCTTTAAGAAATTAGAACCAAACTCAGAAGAAATTAATTAATTTCTGTGAAATGCCTCCACAAAATTTGTTTATTTTCAATCTCGTAGGTCTTTCATTGAAATACTGAAAGTGAGGTGTTTTTTTTTTTTTTTTTTCTTTAGCATTCAGAAAACCTTTTCAATTAATTTATTTAGCGTGTAAATAACATATTGCATTTTTTATAACTACTTATTTTATTAAGTATTATTTTTTAATTTGTTTCTGATGGAATATTTTTAGTGGTCGGAATTAAGAATCAATTTTGAATTGTATGAATTATTTATCTATTTAATAAGCAATGTTTAAAGTTATTTTTGAAATATCTACTATCTATTATATTTACTTTTTATTTATTTTCGTATCTACATATTTGTCTTTATTACGCATCTTTTACATGTATTATGTATTATTTATATATATATAAGTAATGTGCGCTTTTATCATGACTCTGTAGCTAATTTCTAAACAATTAGAGATGGACAAATAGTTCTAGATAGAAAAACTCTATAAATGTCTAGAAATTTTCTTTTTATATTCTTTATATCAATAAATGCTGTTCTAAAAAGATTGGTTTTTGACATTTTATGTGTTACCCCAGCTCTATTAGTCATATAGATATTTTTAAGGAAATTGTTGGCATGCTAGATGATCCATTGTTCTATGACTAAACTCGAACGAATTACAATTGTTTAAAAAAATTGGAGATCATATACAAATATATTTTATGTAATATTTTTAAAAAGTAGCCTAATAAGAAATAATTTCAATTTGCGAATGATCACCGTAAAATTGCCTTGATAAACCTATATTTTAAATTGCAAAACTAATGATTTCTTCAAAGTTTCATAACTCGGTCACTTTTGCTCAAATTATTATAGTAACAAGAATACTTTACTAATTATGATTGATATTGATATGATTGATATTTTCATAGCACCTAGATAAATATATTTATTGATTCCAATGGAATAAAATTCTCTTCCTTTAAAGACACTTTCTGACTGAGACTATACTTATACTTCTAACGGTTAAGACAATATCGAAAGTGGTAGAACTACAGAGAGTTCGTTAAATCATCTTTACAATGACCGGATTATGATAATAATAGACATCCTGTTTATTACTTGTAAGATACTAGCTTAAAAATAATATAGATAGATATTTTACAATTAATGATTTCATTTTAAATTTTGTTCAGGACATTCCTTTAGAAAAAAAAAAAACACAAACATTTGAATAAAAATGAATCCGAAATAAAGGGTTAAATTACTGCATCTGATATGTGTTTTTAAATATGACATGGGATATAGACCTGTTAATCTGTATTTACAAAAAACATAAAGTTGTATTTCCTCTACTCAATAAATTGTCAATCTAAATTTTGAAGTATTTCAATGTAAACAGAGAAATTAATTAAATTTTATTTACTTTTTAATTTATCAGTTACATGTAATTCATTCAAATCAATCAATAATTTCATAAAAAATTTTTAATTCTTGCTAATTAATGCAATTTTCTTCATCAGAGATTAATGCTTAGAACGAATCCAAATCAAGAATCTCATAAAAACATCCACCATTGCCCTTTCTTCAGTTTTACTACCCAAACGAAAGAATTTATTGCTCTGGTTACATAAAAACTGTGAATTCATTTCTAATTTTTACTTCTTTTGTGATTTCACATTCACCACCGTAAATGTAGCTCATTTCTCTGTAGTCATGAAATTAATATTTACTTTCATTTATTAAAAATATTTTCTTAAAATAATTTTTCAGTTATTTAAAGAAGTATTACTAACAACAAAATTATTTACAACAAAAGAATTATTGCTTGTATCATTAACTAATATCAAATGATGACACAAAAGGTAGAAATAGCAAGTAAATGAAGTAGAAATTTCAGTTAATTTGATATATATATTAGATAGATATATTCATGATTGTTTCAAACTGGTTTAAACTGGTTAATGATTTAAATTAATTTAAACAATTGGTGACATAAAAATAATAATGTTCTCACATGATAACTTAAACTTTGAGATAGCAGATTTCATTTTTTTACATATTTATTTTTGATTATTTTTCTTTTGAATTCTAGGTTTCTTCTGTAATAGCATTATATATATATACACACAATTTGAAACTCCAAATTTAGTTCATTATCCAACTAATCTTTCAACTTTAATTCACGCCATTAAAATTCCGAAAGAAGAGATAAGCGATTTCGCTTAATTGAAACATTTGACATGATAATTCCACCGGGAATCACAATTTCTTCACTGGCATTAAAATTAAACACGAGAGAATTGAATGACACTCTTTTCAGAACAAAAAGAACTCTTATCTCGATGCGAGTTAATAGCTTGAATAAACTCGGGAATAAAACTATGTCGCTTAACATTATCTGTGCTTAGTGCCCTCCCTTCGACGGTATCGAAATAGAGATAAATATTGGAATTAAGTTCTTGCGAGAGACAGAGGGACGTTCTTTAGAGATGCAACAATCTTGGAAGAATTCGAGCAAATGAAATTTGCGAAGTTTTCTTATACAATGTCATTACGTACGTTATTCTGAGAAAAGAGATCTCTTTAAAGCTATTGAAATTGATACTAATGAAATTGGAACATTTAAGCATCGGATCATTTATAGTAAAAGATAAAGAAGCTGAATTTGGAGAAGGGTATTGTTTCCGTTATTTTCATTGATATTAATAAATATTTATTTCCAAATGGCTTATTTTCAAATTATTCAGTCTGAATTTGTTGATTTTTGATCCATGTAATTCGTAATAACTGATCTTAGCATTTAAGATTGATATTTAGTAAAATTATATCCCGATAAATAAATATGCTTGTTGATATTTAAAAGAATTGATTAATTTCTTTTGAATTATTAATTATAAATATATTTCAAAGAAATTTCAATTTTAATTTCTTTGTAATGTTTCTTAATTTCTATGTATGTTCCCTTTATCTACGGAATTATTTTGCCGTCAATTTTCCGATTTTATTTTTGAACTCGGGGTTAAAGTTTCTTGATAGAATAATCTCAGATAATAATCATAAATATCTTAGTAATTAAATATTTTTAATTCCTACTTTTAGCTTATATTAACTACTTGTTATCTGAGTTACATTCACCATGTTCTTTTGAATACCACAAGAAAAAATAATCATATTACGAAGACATAAGCCAGATTTAAATGGTACTTTTAAGTACCGTCAATAAATAAAGGGTTAACTTAAGCATATTAGCTTAGATAAATATATTTGAAAGCACAAAGGAGCCTTTCAGCAGGTAAAATACAGAATACTTATTTTAAACATAATTAATATGAGCATCTTTTAAACCTTAATTAACGTTTGATAGATAATAGAACAAATTTAAAACCCCTAATTTGCATTTTCATAAATAAATAGGATAAATTTAAGTTTGAAAATTAAGGCTGCTCAAAAAGAAATAATTTTATCGGTTTGAATCAGAAACTCAGAAGGGAATTTTCTATTTGCTTTATTCATTCTTTGAATTATAATTGTTTTATTTATAAACTATTATACACTGAAGTGACAAAAGTCATGGGATATCAATATGCAAATATACAGATGGCAGTAGTATCGCAGCGAAAAAGTATAAATGCGCAGTTCGTTTTCCAGAGCTTTCATTTGTGTTCAAGTTATTCATGTGAATAGGTTTTTCGTGATTTATGGCGGCACGACGAGAATTAACAGACTTTTAACGTGGAATGTTAGTTGGAGCTAGACGCATGGGCCATTCCATTGCGGATATCGTTAGTGAATTCAACATTCCGAGATCCACAGTATCAAGAGTGTGCCGAGAGTATGAAATTTCAGGCATCACATCCCATCATGGACAGCGCAGTGGGCGACCACCTGCACTTAACGACCGAGACCGCCGACGTCTGTGTAGAATGGTCAATGATAACAGACACGCAACACTTCGTCAAATAACTGCAGGAATCAATGTGGGACGTACGGGGGACGTGTCCGATAGGACTGTGCGGCGAAATTTGTCTTCCTTGGACTATGACAGCAGAAGACCGACTCGAGTGCCTTTACTGACAGCACGACATCGCCTGCAGCGACTCTCCTGGGCTCGTGAGCATATCGACTGGTCCCTAGACCAGTGGAAAACCGTGGCGTGGTCAGATCAGTCACGATTTCAGTTGTTACGAGCTAATGGTAGAGTTCGAGTGTGGCGCTGACCCCACGAAGCCATGGACCCAAACTGTCAGCAAGGCACTGTTCAAGCTGGTGGTGGCTGCATAATGGTGTGGGCTGTTTTTACATGGCATGAACTCGGTCCTCTGGTGCAACTGAACCGATCATTGACTGGAAATGGTTATGTTCAGCTGCTTGCAGATCACTTGCAGCCATTCATGGACTTCACGTACCCACACAACGATGGGAATCTTATGGATGACAATGCGCCATGTCACCGGGCCAGAACTGTTCACGACTGGTTTGAAGAACATTCCGGACAATTCCAGCGCATGATCTGGCCACCTAGATCGCCCGATATGAATCCCATCGAGCATTTATGGGACATCATTGAAAGGTCCGTTCGTGCCTAAACTCCTGCACCATCCACACTTTCACAATTATGGACGTCTATATTGACAGCATGGCTCAATATTCCTGCAGAGGACTTCCAACGACTTGTGGACTCCATGACACGTCGAGTTGTTGCACTTCTCCGGGTAAAAGGAGGACCGACACAATATTAACAGTCATCCCATGACTTTTGTCACTTCAGTGTAATGTGATGTGAAAAATGTAGGTCAATTTTAAAGATTATCGAAAAGTTTGTTTTGTTCTTTAAAACGATAACGATATAAAATAGTAACAAATGCATTTCATTTGAGTATAAAATTGCTGTTTGGTCGGTTACTCCTAAACTATAACACGATGTATTTCTTACGGGAGAGGTGGCCGATGACGATTCTTGATACTCTACCTCCGGCCAATGCTGCTGCGGTGGTCCGGATATTCAGATTTATCCATGTGTATTAAAGCCGATGGGAATAATCAACTTGGGATTACTTTTTGTTAATCTCAATCATTGGTTCAATTTTAGCTGGGGACATTTCGTCGATAAACTAGCTAAACATTCACCATAGTCTTTAGACTGCCATTTTAGATTGCGCAAAAAAAGGAGTTTTATGTTAAAAACATATTATTTTTACCCAGTAAGTTTTCAAATGGACTTTTGCTAATCGTCATATTTTTTCATATATTTATTTGAATTTTAATTTGAAGAAATATTTAATGAATGGGAAGATCAATATTCATCTTGTAAATGCGGAAATTTAGAGAGAATTGCTGAATCAAGTTCCGTTCTCGTCATTTTATGATGATTCAAATAATTACGGGATTTCTCCAAAAATAATCTTCATATTATTTAGCAAAGTTGGATATAAACAAGGATATCGTGAGCAAAATTTGTTTATATTAATTAAATGCATTATTCTTTATATCCTGTGAGACAAACAAAACAAATACAAACATAAATAAAAAATATACAATACAAATACAATAATGAAAAATACAAAAAATAATTTCCAATAATAAAAATAATATACAAATGAAAAATACAATAATATACATATACAAAAATATAATATAAAGACAAAACATTTCACACGAAAAATAAAAAATATATATAATTACAAAGATCTGAACAAAAACATATAATATAAACAACTCAAAAATTTAATAAAAAAATGAAATGTATAAATATTTTTTATATTTAAAAAACAATACTAATAATTTACGAAAAACATGTTATTAAGAGCTTTTTATCTCATTGTATTAAATTAATTTATTAAAATGAAAACAATGAAATTGAAAAATAAAATAGAATTCTTTATTCTCTGACTTTTTTTTACAAAAAAAGATTTGAAAAACCTATAATGGAATAGAGATAAATTATATTTACTGGAATACAACTGTATTGTATTTTTGGTCAACATCTACTTCAAAGA
Source organism: Argiope trifasciata (assembly GCA_026543055.1). Taxonomy (NCBI): domain Eukaryota; kingdom Metazoa; phylum Arthropoda; class Arachnida; order Araneae; family Araneidae; genus Argiope; species Argiope trifasciata. The sequence goes on from JAPMOQ010050981.1 coordinate 2,896,304, forward strand.
AATTTTTAAAATATATGTTGTCTGCAAAAATAAATAAATAAATAAATATTTCCTAAAAACATAATTCTTCTTTTAAAATATTTTTTTAAAAAAACCCTTCAAAAATCAATACAAAATCAGAAATGAAAAAATTATACTAGCTAAAGAATTTTATTTGTGGATTATTGAAGAAAATGTGAATTATTAAATAAATTTAGAATTTTATCATCATTTCCAATTGAATTTAATCATTTAAAAAATATCATTTATTTATACATAAATTTCAAATCCCATTTAATTAATTTAATTTTTATTATACTTAAGCTATTTCTTTTTAAAATATAGATTCTTAATTACATTAATAGATATATATTTTTATGGTTTTTATAAAAATACCAACAAAATTTTATTTTACACTCAAAGAATGCGGTGGTCTAAATCTATTTCTTAGTTAATTTTTTATTGGATCCTTTATAAATTATCGAAAAATAAATTACTATGAAGATTATCCACATACAAAAAACTTAAGATATCAAATACTTTTCTGTTGTTAATTCCCTATTATTATACTTCAACCCAAGCAATTGGAATGACATCATTTGCTTCTCCTAAACTCACCCCCTATAGTCAAATACCTGTCACAGATATTCGATTACATTTTAGATCAAACAAGATTCAATATGATGAATGAATCATTATTTAGATCACCGACATCATCTTTTAATGAAATGATGTAGGAAGTGTACTTGTAAGCCGAAATAGGATCCGTAACTGAGCGGTCAGCGATACTATCAATAATTTCTGATTGAGTTGTCAGAATCTCGTTTCATTCGAAATTTTGCATTAGAGGAGAGAATTAAGACCAGCGGGAGCGAATAAAAGACTTGAGTAGAGAATGAATATTTGGGGATGGCTGAATTCTGTTGTTTAATCACGCCAATGGATTCACTTCGTAGAGATGTAATCCATATAGTTTTCTCGAATGAAACGTGATTTAAAATTTATTAGATCCCTGTTCTATCATGGAGAAATGTTGACGTTTAAGAGTTCAAGTGAAAACGGATATATTTGTGATATAAAATGAAGTTAACTAGGCATGATCCGAATAAATTCGATCTAACAGCTAATTTAATATTGCAAAATGTTTTATCATCAAACAAACTTCTTAATGAGATTTAAACCCAGAGAAAATTAAAGAGTAGTCTTAGGTTACAAGCTACGAATTATGATTTATTGTTATGAAATTTGAAATAAAGTTCTTTTAAAATATATTTTCCGACATAGATTTTATTTATTTACTATTATTATTGTAGACATAATTGTTTCGTATCTTGCATGCAAAATTGAAAACATTTTTCAATATAGAGACTTATAGAGAATAAATTTGGAAAGGAATTCTTTTTACAGGAAGCAAAGAATTGATTACAATTTGTTAATTGAATTGACCTCTTTCGATTTTCTCAATAATATTAACAGTGTTATGAAGTAAGTTATGTGGAACAAATGTAATTGAATTGTTATGCCATAACAATAAGTGTTGTGCAATAAGCAGTGTTATAAAAATGTTTTTAACAATAAGAAGAAATTCTTCAACATTATTTATTGTATTTAGGCATCACCCTCAATCATGGAAATTTGTTTAAAGAAAACTATACATTTCATTTAGTTTGATCCTCAGAAATCTTGCGTTTTGTAAATAAAAATGAAGGCAATATACAGAAATAGAAGTAGTAAAATTCACTTGCCGGCTTTAAGCATATTTGGTAAGTAAAATTAGTTACTGTTGATTATTTTAATAAATTTAATTTATGTATTCAACAGATAGGTTATTAATCGCCGACTATTTTTTACTAAAAATATTGAAAGAATCACCCTTTTTAAATTCAAATATTACAAATTATTTAAAAAAATCATGGTTTTTAGTGGAGTTTTTATTGCTTTGTATTATATTAAATATTTCCAAAATAAAATAGTTTTTGAAGGAAATAACAGAAAAAATTCATTTAGTGAAAAATAATACAAATTTTTCTAAATAAAATTGGTTTTGCTGTCATCAAACAGTTATTCTGTTTTGAAAAATTTGAATAAAATTGTGGATCCAATAAAAGAATTTTTTCATTCACATACTGTAAAGTTTACATATTGTTTTAGTTAGTAAAAAGGATTAGCATTATCAGCTTTAATAATCAGTCTGACACCACTGCCACAAAATTATCAAATTTATATATTTAAAAAAATGTACAAATAATACAAATTAAAAGGATAATGGACTCTATTAGGCTCTCTTCTAAATAATACACTAAGGGTTGTGAAATTTATGAATCTGTATTAAATTATAAGTGTGTCGAATATCTTCAAAAAATCTTTAAAAGTATGTTATTTTTCAAAATTAAAGGAATTATAATGTTAATTTCAAAACATTCAAGGCTATTTTTTATTACACCAAACAAATTTATTTGGATCGAAACTGTTTTACAATTCCAATTAAATGTTAATTCTAAAAAAATATTTATATGCACATGGACTGAAGTTAAATAAGAATTTTATGATTTCCTGGGCTAAAACTGACTTTTAAGTATATAATTTTTTAACGTATAAATGTATGCAGTGTTTTTTTAAATGTTTAACTAAAATCTTCATTACCATTTTATTTTCCTCAGCCCACGTAAAACATGCCAGATATATTTCAATCTAATTAAAATATTCTGATAAAAATAATTAATTCCATTTTTTTTCTTAAAGCCCTTCAAAATTCATTTTTTAAAATAATACATTTCGTGATATTTTAGTTAAATATAAATATATATTTTTGTCATGAAACATTAAAAAAAATTCTTATTTTCATCCATTTTTGCTTATTTTAAAGTTTACTATTCCCTTAAAATCTTAAATTCAGTCAAATATTTTTGCACTAAAAATAATTAAATGTGATTTTTCTATCATGACAATAATGATTGAAGGGAAATTTCAATTGTGAAATACTATATAATACAAAAATTTTAAGTTTATCTATATTATTTCTCATGATTTGAAAAGAAAACAAAATTATAATTTAAACGAAAGCACAACTAATATCACATTCTATTATCTTTGGTATAAATCAGATTTGGAAAATCGCATAAAATATTAAAAAATAGCTAAAATTTTCTTTTCATTCGACGGAACCTTGATAAAAAAATAAATCAAAATGTCCAACTTTTTTTTCATTTTAGTTGATACATTTTTTTTATTTTTATCATAAAATCTTAAGAATCCCTATTTGATTTCAATCTCATGAAAGCATCCCAATTCTCTGAAAAAAAAAATCAAATTTCCCCAAAATCGAAATTTTAATGTGCGAATTTAATTCTTATTCCTTTTTTCTTACTTGCTGTATCTATGTAAAATAAAATTCAGTATATTTATATCGAAAAAGGGAGTTCAATAGAAATTGGCTAAAAAGTCTCGACGACAGCAAAGAACATTCCGCTTTGTAGCGAAATCTCCGGCGCCGATAGATAACGAATCTTATGCAAATCCGTCGATGTAAAAACGTGTATTTCCATCGCCCCCCAGGCGATACCATCATCTACTGCCCCCCTGGCTCCCGAACCCACACACCCAAAATGAGTTCTTCACTTCCACGGTTTTCTTATCAGCAGTAGCAATTTATACGTCTCCGGTCAGAACCGAAAGTGTTTTTTCGTGCCCCATTACGGACACTTTCCCACTTCGGTCATAAGTTTTTATCTCGGTTGGACGCTGCAGCTTCCCGCTCCCTTCTATAGATATATACCTCCTTTTTTTATTTTCAATCCCTAAAAGAGGGCCCAGAAGTTTTCCTTTCGTCCCTTTGACATTTCGAACTCTATTCTTTCTCCACCCTTGCAGCCTCTTCCTGTTCCCCACAACTTTTTTTATTTTCTTTTTTTATTCTTTTCTTTTACGTTTGCAGATGAGACAGTTACTCGTACCTCTCCCCAACACATGATTGCTTTTTTTTAGTTCTTTCTTCTTTGGCGTCCAGATATCCTTTTGAAGTGGTCCATAAATCTTGACTCGAAGATGATGTTCTCCAGGAATGGCATCTATGCTCCTGAACCGAGGTTGGTGCTCAAAGACTGGAGGAAAAAATGTACCCCTGGTTCTATTTATGATCTGTTCACTCTCGTATATTCGGCCATTTTTTATACTGCTTTCTCCTTTTTCCCCCCTTCGCCATTTTTGTTTACTTATTTATACTTTTTGCTAGGGTAGTTCCCTCCTAGCAACCCGTAACACATTTATTTTTAGGAATTGATAAGGATGTATTGTTTTTAGACGAAACCCGGCAGAAGGGGACCCGTTCGCCCTTTTTACTTATTCACGAAAGATCGAAAAAAGCTTTTCGTGATCTTTCTCCTGGAAATGGTAATATTCAGCAATGTGTAGAATGGAGATTTAAAAAAGAAGAAAGAAAGGAATGAAAAAGAAGAAGAGTAAGAAGGTATAGACGGCTCTCTGTCTCCTTTATAGGGAAAAATTGCGATTTTTCTCGGAATAAATGCTCATCCCGCAAAGAAGGTAATGCAGTTTAGGAAAGGGGGAAAAAAGGGGAAAATGGGTAGGGATAAATATTATTCTATGTATTTTCAATACAATCTTGATATTTTTTCCTGTTCCCGAAATTCTCTAGAATGGGTATTTAAAGAGGTCATCTTGTTTCATACCGATACTTTATAATGCTAAAAAGAGAAAGAAAATGCATAGAGCTATAGAATTCAAATTTATAGAAAAGAGTTCCTTGTGTTTATTTTTGCTGGTTTATATCAAAATCGAGTAGGAAATAAAAATTTCAGTAACAACAATTATTTATTCTTGACATGAGATATTCATTCTTAGTAAGAATTTTGCTATTAATTTGGGAAATGTTGTATACTATTGTATGTATGTTGTATACTATGTATCTATTGTACTATTGTATCGTTAGAGTAATTTTTTGTAAAATAGTTTGCAACTCAATTATATATATATATTTCTAGCAAGCTTTATAAAATTATATTCACTTATAGACATAGTGAATATCTATTTTTTCGAAACCATTCCCTTAACGTTGTACGAAAATATTTTTTAAAAAAAATATATCGAATTTCCAAGATTTAAATAATTAAAATACATTTATTTTCATTTTAAAAGTGACACTATGAAGTGGATATTATACTCAGATTCCTTACTAACTTCCGTCAACACTTTTCTTAGAAAAATATATATAATATTCAGCATTAAAATATTTTGCTAGATTTAATCAATACTCTTATAAACTGCATCTAAACATGTTGAACAAACTTCATTTTAGATGATAAATATGCTCGTTTCTGCTTGAATTTGTTATCATCAACATTTCCCATGGTAGAACAAGGATTTAATAAATTTTAAATCCCGTTTCGCTCCAGAAAATTTCATATTACGTTTCAACAAAATGAATTCATTGACGTGATTAAACAACAGAATTCAGCCATCTCCAAATATTCATGCTCTACTCAAGTCTTTTATTCGCTCCCACTGGTCTTAATTCTCTCCGCTAATGCAAAATTTCGAATGAAACGAGATTCTGACAACTCAGTCAGAAATTATTGATAATATCGCTGGTCGCTCAGTTACGGATCCTATTTCGGCTTACAAGTACCTTTCTACGTCACTTCATTAAAAGATGATGCCGGTATTGTAAATAATGATTCATTCATCATATTGAATCTTGTTTGATACAGAATGAAATTGTCGAATAACTGACAGATTTTGATTGCTGGGAGGATTTAAGAGGAAGAAATTGATTCTTGCACATTGGTATCAGGTAAAATAGAATTGAATATGTTTAAGTGAGATTAAATTTTAAAAATAATAACTAAAAATAATGAGATATTTGAAGTGATAAAACTCAATTCATAGTTGTTGATATTTTCTAATTTTGTTTTAAATTATTTCTTCTGGTTTTTGAACCTGTGTTTGATCAATTATTAGTTTTTTAGATATTTTAATAGCAAACTGTAATTTTTTATTACACATCAAGCTTTTATTTGCAATTTTTCACTCTTAATTATATCAATGAATGAAAAAAAAATTATAAAATGTAATTAAAAATATCCCAAACATTGTGTTCAGAAACATCTATAATACCTCTATTTAAAACTTTCGGCTTATTGAGAAGGTTAAAATAAAGACATTTCATATCAATGATTTCTCTCAATTTTATATTTCGTTAATATCATAAAATATTTAGCTCAGTTTAAACAGTTTCAGTTAATTATATGATATTTATAAAAATATTGTTTGTTTAATCCTACAGCGTATCATGTAGCATCTTGGCTACATATTTTTATTTAAATTTACAAGTTTCACATGACTCTGCCAAAGGGTAGCAATAAATCTTTATAAATCCTTTTTTAAGTACTTTTCCATAAAAAAAAGTACGGAACACCAGTAAATGGTAACAGCAGATTAGAATTGGATTTAAACTGGAAACTGCAAAAACTACCAGTACAGCTGTTAATTACAATTATAATCATTAAAAATACAATCAAAATACATTTTTCATGCTATGTAAGAAATATGTTGGTGAAAAGGCACTTTTACTTTTAGTGCATAGTTGTCATAATGTAGTTTGTATCACTGGGATATTGTTTAACTCGTAACGTAAACACTTAGCTTATTTCTTTTTAATTTCAGAAGAAATATTTTTAAATAAAATTCTTGAATTGCAGGCAAACCATTAAAATATTTTTTTTTTGTTTTAAAAAAAGACAAATTCTGCTCAGTAGGTTTAACTAAAAATAAAATGTATCTCTTATTATTATACTTAATGCATTTGGATTTTTTTGCATTAAATTTAATTTGCATTTTGATTTGTTGTATTCAAATTTATTTTGTAAAAAAATGAGAATGTTTATAAAAATATTTAAGACATGTAAAAAGAAAAATAATTTTATAAGTTACCTCTAAGAAATTTTATTTATAAGTAAATTAATTGCAAGGAATTCACAGTATATTATTTTTACCCATGAAAACAAAAAAATATATATAATTCATAATTATAACACTCAAGTGTTTCTGGATTTTATAGCAAAAAAACACGTAGGGCTTTGAAGAAAAAATAGTAAATTTGATTTCATCAAAGATTATTATTACTGAAAGAAAATTAATATAGATTGATTCAATTTGAAAGATAAATATTTTGCATATCACAGGCTAAAAAATAAAATTTTAATAATGTATTGCAAACTCAAGAAAAAAACTCATATACAGAATGATTCTGCTTTATATTTTACTTTAATTATCTACTTGTAAAAGCATTTAGTTTTCATTAGTATCACCTCTTCCAGCTTCAAAAGCGACCTCATTCCAAAGAATGTTGTACATAATTACATTCAGCAAGAAATCTTCACAGATTTCGTAAGCACGGATTCCTCAAAGATTGTTGCATCTCTAAAGGCCCCTACTCTGGCTCTTGCAAGAACTTAATTCCTATATTTATCTCTATTCCGATACTGAACGAGGCGAGAACGCTAAGCCTAGATAATGTTAAGCGACTTAGTTTTATTCCCGGGTTTATTCAAGCTATTAACTCGCATCAAGATAAAAGTTCTTTTTCTTTCAAAAGAATCCCATTCCGTTCACTCGTGTTTAATCTTAGCTCCAGCGTCGAAATCGCATATTCTCCCCGGAATTATCACATCAAATGTTTCAATCATTCGAAATCGCTTGTCGCTTCTTTCAGAGTTTTAATTGGGAAGGCTATAGCTGAGATTACATATTTAATCAATTTGACGCGAAACATTTCACATAAAATTTTGAAAAGATACATGTACGGGCATATTACAATATTTAAAATTCTTATGACACATGATAATTTAAATGCAAATTTTGGAATTCTGTTAATTCTTAATGTAATGATATGAAGCTCTGAATTACTTTAAACAATAAAAGAATATCTAATCTTCTAAATTGTATGATCTAACGAAATAAATGCATGACACTCTTGTTATATTCTCAAAATCAACACAAATTTTTGCCAGTGCATACAATATTGACATCATTTCAAGAACTGCTTTCGCATTAAATAGTGAATTTCTTTCTGTAAAGCATGCTGCGAAACTCATGGGACTTATCATAAACAGTGAAAAGACCAAATACGTACTAAGTAATGGAATCTCTCATTAATCCCATCGAGAAGTTGGTTATCACAAATTTCAGATTCTCAAGTTTTACTTATCTTAGCTCTGTAGTTAATGATGACAATAGTATATTACGAATATTCAAGGTCATCTAATGAATGCAAATAAAGCCTTTTAAAAACTAAAACGTTTTTTAATCCTCACTACTATCATGAGATACAATTTTTTTACTATATAAAATCTTAGTTAGACCAGTACCTGAACCTGATCAAAGCTGGAAAAAAAATAGCCATTTTCGAAAGAAAAATTCTGCAAACTATTCTTGGCGGGATAGAAATCAACAATGTTGGGAGAAAATTGAGAGTGAGATGTTATAAAGTTCATAGAATAAATCGCATGAACTGGCCGGCTCATATATTTAGAATAGATGATGATTCCATAATAGAAAAAAAATCTTTTACATAAGCCTCTTACAAGTAGGGAAAAGAGGTAGACCCAAAATGAGATGAATGTTTTAAGTGGAGACATACTTCCTGGCTATTAAGAGAAGAAACTGGTGGACAAGAGTTTAAATTAGAATACGGTGGGACAGAATTCAGAAGAAGACACTGGTCCATCCTAAGCTGTCTTGACAAATTCGTTAATAATATTAAACCTTTATATTTATGCAATTAATTTAATGCAAAAATATTCGTCTAATACACAAAAGGCTTGTTATATATATTTTTATTTATAGGCCTATATATTTTTTAAATGATTTTTTATTCCATTTTATTTTCCGGTGATATGCTCTATCAAAGTGCAAATGTTAAATGTATGCAGCTATTTACGTGTTTATTTCATCTTGTTATTTACATAATAGGTTGTGTTTTTAGACAATGATAAGTTTTCTGCATATATATATATATATATATATATATATATATATATATATATATATAAAATTTCTCCCAAAAGTTAATTTACATCTTTTCAACATTCTGTAGATATTTTCAACAACTAAAATTGAATAAAAGTATATAAAAACTTCAAAATGATACGCCGTCTTGAATGGTGACCATGAGTCACACCTTTCGATTGCAAGGGTTAAATCATATTATAAATCTTAAGTATAAACTTTACAAATGCATAACAAAAAAATTAATTTCTTGAGATTGCACATGAATATGTTACTGCTGATTCTTTTTTTAAAAAATTTAATTCCCCGCTATCTGTATACTTTTTTTTCTGTGGAAAGCGGATAAAATTGATTTTTTTATCTTTTACAATCTTTAAGTCATATAACCAAGTTTAAAAAATTCAGTAGAATCAAATTTTATATTTGTAATGCATCATCAAATTTTAATATTTCAGAACATATATTTCGGTTTTCTGCATGCAGATTTTGAATTATTCTGATCCTCATCTTATATTACGCTTCAATTGGGAATTTTTATAAAAATATTTGGTTATGGGAAATCATGAAATCCAACAGTAGGAGAATCTTTTTATATATATTTTTTTTCCTGTGAAAACAAAATAAATGTTAGAATTTTTTATAAATATATTAAAAAAATAGCTATTGAATTTGTACTCTTTTCAATGGTGTTTACTTAATACCAAATATATATTTATTTATTTATAACTATTTTAATAAAAATGTTTTGAAATATTCCAGCTTCATATTTACGGTCGAAAAAACTAAATTTTGAAAATATTTACTTTAAAATTCTATTCTAATTTAAATTCAAAACATTCTAAAAATATTTTCAGAGCAAAACAAAACTGCTGATTCCTTATTTAAACATTTATAACTGATGCATAGATTTGACCTGATAAATAGAGGCATTTTTTTATATGGGAGAAATTAATAAGTAATAAGAAAAAAATTCTTCTGATCAGGTATAAATTTGAACGAGCAATCATTAATTATTGTTTTCATTATCAGTTGCGGCATATTGCGGCATACATTTTGTGGCATATTTTTATCCTCATGGAGATAATTATGCAGTTAATTAAAATATTCCCCCAATAAAATTAAGTACTATTACTTAATTTATATTGAAATTAATCTCCAAAATTAATTATAATAATAGCTCAAACTAATGAATGAAAACAAAATAAAATCTGCCGTTGAATTACTTTTAGCAAAATAATCAAGAATAAATGATCCAACAACTACATAAGAGGCATAGAACGTATATAGAATATTTAGATGATTGGAAAAACATAATTTATATCATTTCTATCCTATAGAAACACATTCTATAAGATAAATCCTATTAACGGATACAAATCAAATACAATATAGTATTTATAATTTATTTATTACTTTTCATGACTTTAATCAATTTTTCCCATCATTTTATCAAATAAATATTATAATTAATGTAATTCCAGTAGCTTTATAATTCGATGACTTTTATGAATAGAAATACTCTTATCACTCTGATATTTTTGCATTGTTTTTTCATTATTTTACTTTATGCTATAAAAAGTATTTTCTATAATCAATTTTCTACTCTTTCTTTCGCACTAAATAGAATATTCTTTGTCCCTTCAGATATAGCCTACTTGTTTCAAAACATTTAATGATATTTATTAATATATCATAATAATTAAGCTGAAATCCGAGTTTATATTAATCATCTTTATAAGCTTTTCAATTTATTTATGTAGATAAAATATCCCAAACATTGAAAGCATTGGAATAATGTAGAAAATAAGATTTTATTTCACTTTTTCTTAGTTAATGTATAATAATACAGTAGATAATAAACTATATGTATAATAAATAATAATATATAATAAACTATACATTTTTCTATATTTTTTTGCATTTCAATATTTTCAAAAGTTTGCCTTGCGTCATCGATAAAAAATAATAATTATGATTCTTAAAAAGTAAAATATGTCCGAGCATTATTTTATATATGAAACAAAATTATATAGTATTGGTTATTATAAATTGAGGTAGACGAGTATTTGTAATTGATGTAAACTTGGACATTAGACTTTGATCTAAACTTATGTAGCAGACACGTCTACTAAGTGGATATTTGCTGAAATTGGATTTACAATTGAAACATACTAACATCAAAACCGAGAATTTATATCATTACACGACTTCTGTTTTTCGACAGGAAAGAGAATGGCTAATATTTTAGTACTAAATTTGTACTAATCTGTTAATAAGAAAAATATTTTATAGAACAGAACATGTAATAGGAAGAAAATTTTTTAATTTCAAGAAATATAGTTTTCTATTTAATTTAAAATATTGAATGTTACATTTTTGTCAGAAAGTCTCTGTCAGAAAAAACTAATGGGATTTTAATGCTCCATTATCACCAGAAATATAATATCTTAAATAATTTTATGCAGATGTTTTCACAACTACCTGTGAGTAAATTTAAAAAAGAAAACATAGACATTTAAATGAAAGTTCTAAAAACTTTCGCTAACAGCGAAGATCAATTTTAAACGTAATACTAAGAAATAATATTTCTTCTGTAGCCCAGAAAGAAAAGAACGCAGTAAACTCCATTTCGAAAAAGAATCAGAAAATAAAAAATTCTGCAGAGCTTGTCAAAATTTCTAGCGAGACAATAAAACGTGTGGAATGATGAAATGCAGACAACATTTAAATAAAGTTGCACTGCGATTCAAAACGGAGAAAATTTCTGTTTCCATCCATAGGAGAATATGGCGTAGAAGAAATGAAGAGTAGTGAATCTATAGCAATTGAAAATAGGGCAAACTAAAAGAGGATAAAAAGGTTTCTAGAAGCCATTATTTTCAAAAGGAGAATGTAAAACTTGTTAAAAAAGAAAAGGTACAGTAGAAAAGAAAATGGCTCAAAAACAGAGACAGAACTTATTGATTACTTACTCTATTCCTCCACCCATAAATCTTTTTTCCTAAAAGAACTTTCTCTCGGCAAATTGGTCAGTAGTTTTCGTTGCATAAACTCCAGTTTTCTGGAATAATGCTATTACAAGATTAGAGAATAGCTTTCCAGTGATATATTTTAAGAGACGTTTTTACGACCGGAGATTTTTATTGTGAATGAAATGCCGAGATATGTAAGGGAAATCATCCAGACAGAAGATATCTGGAATAGTGAAAAAAAAAAAAGAACTTGCAATTCTTTAAATTAGGAAAAAGAATTTCAAACTTTTCATACTTATGAAACTTGAGATTTCTTTTCAACCCAGGTATTTTTTTGTTTGTTTTTCTTGGTTGTTTGACAGCCATAGTGAACTCTATGTACCGATACAGAAATTCATTTGCAATAAAATATATAATTAACGATCAAAGAATAGAAAGAATTCTTCATATTAAAACTGAAAAAAACACCAGTGAGAATCAAAGAAAATCTCAGGTTACTTTATCTTTAGTTTATTTTCATTCCCTTTATTTATAAGAAAAATTTATTGAGATTGGGTAAAATTGGGTAAATATTCATTAAAATTTGGGGAAAATATATTGTAATTGGAGTGGTACGTATTAGTTAGAGGGAAAATGTATTGTAACTGGACAAAAATGTATTATAATTGGAGAAAAATGTATTGCAAATTGGGGAAAAAAATGTATTGTAAATTTGGAAAAGAAAGTATCGCGAAGTGGGAAGAAATATTTTGCAAATTGGGAAGAAATATTATACAAATTCAGAAAAAAATATTTTGCAAATCGGGGAGAAATAATTTGCAAATTGGGAATAAATGTTTTGCAAATTGGGGGAAAATAACTTGCAAATTGGGGAAAAAATGTTTTGCAAACAAGAAAAAAAGTATTTTGAAAATTATTAAAAATGTATTAAAACTGGGAAAAATGTATTGCAATTTGAAAAAAATGTATTGCAATCAGGAAATTTTAATGTTAACAATTCAATACAAAATATTTTCATATCAACTTTTTTTAATGCCATTATTAATCATTCGAGAAAAAAACTTATGACTTCATAGGTTAGTGGAACAAAGATTCATTGACTAATTGAGGAAATCAATGCTAGCGATTGAAGAGAAAGTAATTTTCATAAACAAAAGTAAACATTAGAAATCATTGAATAAAACGCCACAAGTAACTTTATATCAAATTATACACATATTTTACTGGTTCAGTGCTGGTGGAGTGGTCAGCTGTAAGCAAGAAGTAACTTTATAAGACAGTGAAAAAACAGATTCGTCGTGGAGATTAACAATAATAATTTGATATAAAGAATTTTCCATAAGAAACCGAAAAAAGTACTAAAAAAACAGAAAGAAAATTTTAACACTATTTTACTATTTTCAAGGGAATCGTAATTGAACTACTCACTTGATTCAGTCAAAGCTTTGAAAGCTTAATTAGTTATCTTCTGAATATGATATAAGTCATCGTTCTTATTTTTTGCTCTAAGTGACTAAAGATATCATGACATTATGAATCATAAACTTTCTATGTTTATAGTTAGTTTTAATTTCAAAAAATACAGTTATTTTTTTGTTTATTTTTGATGTTTATTGCTACGGCAGTTTACTTTCTCTGAAAAGAAGGCATTAAAATAATGTTGATGCTCTCTAAAATCCTTATATTGTTTCTTAATATATTATATTACTTTTGCTTTTGAGAGGAATTCTACTCTTGACATTAACTATCTTTCTTCTAATAGGCCACAGTTATTATATATAATTTTAAAGTTCTGCCTCTGCAATGCTACCCTATAAAAGGGGCCCTCTGATTTTCAAAATTAACTCCAACAATTTCATATAAATATTAATTTTGTAATTAATCAAAATTAATACATTCTTATTGAAAGATTAAATCACTTGTAAAAGGGCGTTTTTCCAAAATTGAAATTATTCTGAATTAGCTTCTTTATTGGCTATTTTTACTAGTATAAATAAAACGCATTTAAGCAATAAACAAGTGAATGATGGCCGATGATTTTTCACTTGTTGTAATGGGAGTAACCAGTAACCGACACATGATTGCATCTGTAGCAGCGTAGAGCCGTAATTGGCTAGCAAAGTCGACATTTTATAGCTGTTATTCAGAGATGCACCTCACATTCTCTTAGAATTTTAATCTATTGACGTAATACTTCTGCATATAGCTGTGATTTGGCCTAAGAATATTATTTGAAAGAAACATAGCATAGGCTCATTTGTTCAGGTGTTCAAATGAAAAGGTACGAAAAGAAATAGTGATTATAAAGGAAGACTTTATTCAAAGTATACATCATAGGTATTAACACAAAGATCCCGTTGATTAACGAATCGAAGCATTTCTTGTTCTTAGATTTCATGTAGAGGTGATGACACCCAGTCTTTCACAGCTTCCTTGAGCTTACCGTTTAAGGTTCTCTATTTCTTGAACTCCTCGAGCACAAAAATACCATCAACTCTGATGTGCATTTTGAGACACTTCGAAGACTACGCAGGTCCATTAAGAGCAAAAGACCAGGTCTACTCAGGGAGGATTTACTTCTGCTTCATGATAACGCGCATCCACCCGTCTACAGGTTCACAAACATGGTATTTACGAAGTTGAAGTGGCAGAAGCTCGACATCAGCCCTACAGTAAGGACATATTGTCACGCGATTTTCATGAGTTTGGTTCCTTCAAAAAGCTTCTTAAAGTTAAGAGCTTCAACTCGAATGGCTAAATGAAGAACTCAGTGAAAGACTGGACATCGTCGCGGCCACATGAATTCTGGGAACAAGGAATTTTTCGTCTCATTAATCAGAGGTATCATTCTGCTGAGGCCTATAGTACATATTTTGAATAAAGTCATCATTTATACCCACAGTGACGTTCATTACCCCTTGCAGAATTCTTATTTTATTAAAGCTATGACGGACAACTGGTGATAACTTATCAAAGAATATTAAACTGTGTAAAGAAATGAGAAAAAATAATGCAATATTAAATGCATTTGTATATCCTCATGGAACCGGCCTAAAACCCAATTGTCATTTTTCAATAATTTACAGAAAATAATATTGAAATAAATTTCAAGGGAGGATCAAGAGCTAGAAAATTAAAATCGGTCATCATAAAACGATATAACAAAACCATCCAATTAGGACATAATGAAAATGATATTTTTGTGATAAAATAAAAAAAAAAAATATCGATAGAAAACATTTTTGGAAGTTGATAATAGTACAGACTTCAATTTTTTGATATTCATATTTACTAATCTACTAATGTGGTATTTTTTTCTTTTTAGTTTGCAATAAAAAAATCCAGTAAAGGAAATCAGGAAAGAATGGAAAGGGCTTGAATTTTGTTGCATTATTGATATATTTTAAAAATCTTGTAATTTTTTTAACAAAAATGCTAATATTTTTTTAAAAAAATAATTAATAAAAAAACATTAAAATTTATAGCATTAAAATGAAAAAAGGGAATCTACTATTTCAAATTTCTAGTTATCATGTGAGAATATTATTATTTTTTAAGTCATTATTTATCTGAATTATTTTAAATCATTAACCAGTTTAAAAGAGTTTGAAAGAATCATGAGACTTCTCTTTCGGTATCTATTACTTTCTCTCTCTCTCTCTCTCTATATATATTATATAT